>RJWT010010567.1:0-24084 GCA_004365215.1 Cuniculus paca
TAGCTGGCTCCAAGGCAGGGTGGCATGCCTGAGGGGCAGCCATTCATGGCAGGTGCAAGTGGCAAGAGCAAACAGTGCAAAAGAGGGAAAAGCATACCTCCTTCCTGACCTTACATTGCATGCCAGCTCCACCCCTGGGCAGGTGCAGCACTCACACTGCTAATCCCAGTGCTAGACAATGAACCAATCACAAATGCTAGATTCAGCCACCTTCAAGACAACATGAGGCTTGGAAGATGACCTAGACACAAACCATAACACTTCCAAAACCAATATACAGATTCAATGCAATTCCAATCAAAATTCCAACAGCATATCTCACAGAATTAGAGAAAACAATGCTAAAATTTATCTGGAACCAGAAAAGACCTACAATAGCAAAGGCAATCCTGGGCAACAAAGACAAGACAGGAGGGCATCACAATTCCTGACTTGAAATTATACTACAAAGCTACTGTGATAAAAACAGTGTGGTACTGGCAAAAAAACAGACCTGAAGATCAATGGAATAGATTAGAAAATTCATAAACAACTTCAGACACACTAAGCCACCTTATCTTTGACAAAGGTGCCAAACACATTCACTGGAAGAAATATAGCCTCTTTAATCAATGGTGCTAGAAAAGCTAGCTCTACACATGCCAAAGATTAAAAGTGAACCCATATCTTTCACCATGTAAAATCAGAATGGATCAAAGATCTTAATATTAAAATAGAAGCATTAAATCTGCTGGAAGATAGAGTAGGTAAAACTCTTGAAGACATTAGTGCAGGCAAAGAATTTATGAACAAAACCCAGATTGTACAGGAACTACTGCAAAGAATCAACAAATGGGATCTCACCCTACTGAAAAGCTTTTGCACAGCAAGAGAAACCACCAACAGAGTGAAGAGACAACCCTCAACAGGGGAGAAAATATTTGCCAGCTGTTCCTCAGACAAAGGATTACTATCAATAACATATAAAGAACTAAAAAAAAAATTAGTCCTTCTAGATTTAAAGACCCAATCCAAAAATGGGCATCTGAGATGATTATGCACTTCTCAAATGAAGAAATACAAACAGCAAGTAAACACGTGAAAAAATGTTCAACATCACTGGTCATTCAAGAGATGCAAATTAAAAGAGCACTGAGGTTCCTCCTCACCCCAGAAAGAATGGCTAGTATCAAGAAATCAACCAATAAAAAATGCTGGAGGGGCTGTGGGGAAAAAGCGATCATTCTCCACTGTTGGTGGAAATGCAGACTGGTGCAACCACTGTGGAAATCAGTGTGGAGATTGCTCAAAAACCTAGGATTGGAGGTTCCATTCAACCCATCTATTCCCCTTCTGGGTATCTTCCCAAAAGAATTAAAAACATCATATCACAGTGATAGATGTGCACCCATGTTTCTAGCAGCACAGTTTATAATAGACAGATCTTGGAATCAACCTAAATGCCCATTGACTGAGGAATGGATTTTTAAAATGTGGTATTTTTATACAATGGAGTACTACTCAGTCATAAAGAATGACAAACGGGACACTTTTATAGGTCAATGGATGCACCTGGAGAACATACTCATTAGTGAAATAAATAAGACACACATGTGTAAACATCATATTGTTTCATTAGTGTGACAAGCTGAAAGGAAAAACATATGTATATGCAAGTGTATATGTATATAAAAAAGCAGTTAATATAGTTATACCATTAATTTCTCTGAGTTTGGTGAAGAAAAAAGATTTCTACTTGTGTTGTTTGGACAATTGAAGGCAGATGTCTTGTGCCCTGGGTGAATGATTTGGGGATGACAATGCACAATATATGTATCGCTGTTACCCTCTGACACACGTGCTTTGAAATTTTGTTATAGTTTTATTCTTCTTTTTCATGGTTTTCTATTTATCTTTGAATAAAATGGATTTGGAAAAAATTAAAAAATAAAAGCAGCTTTGAGGGAATGCAGGATCACAGAAATTGGAATTTTATATCTGACTTGGATACATAAAAATAACCATTCTGAAAAGATAATTTGGTTTAATTTGTAAAATATCTGCTGCATGCCTGCTATACATAAGCTACTGGGTAAAGAAACAACAGTAGTAAGGGAAGATATACACCCTCTAGGACATTCATAATATAATGAATCTATATAGTGTGTTTGTGTATTATGTGGAAGCTTGAGCTGGTTCTCAAATACATTAAACCTCTGCCATGTCTGCAATTTTGACAAGCTACAACACTTCAGTTTCAACTCTGCTTGGCAAAGACATTGCAAAACACCATTTCAACTGGTGTTCAAGTGGGACACAGTACATGTCAGTTGCCAAAGCAACTCAGTGTGCAGTCTGGCAGTTCAGTTCCAGAGCAGCTGTGGTCTCCTCTGGGAGAATCGGAAAGCGAGGTCATTCAGATTGGAGTGTCTTCTAATTTACATTTTCAATTGAGAGACATACAAATTAACCATGCCCAGAGGATCCCAAGCATGTTCAAGGTACAGGAGGCTTAAGGAATCCCAGTTTGTTAGGTGACTGTGGTGTCCCTGGCAGATGGAATTTCAAGGTAGTGCTCAAGTTGTTTCCTGCCCCCAGTGTACACCTCTTATGTAACCTCTTCTTCTTGCATACAGATGGGTCCATGAATATGAATATGTGGGATTACACTCCCATGATTGAGTTACATTATCTAACAAAAACAGAGGGACTTTACAGGTGTAATTAAGGGCCCAAACAAGTAAAATATTGCATTAATCATCAGGAAAATTAATCTAAGTAGATTAGACCAAACCAAGTGAGCACCATAAGGGATTGGATGATTCATGAAGAAAGAAAATGGAAGCCAGAGAGATTCTCCAACAGTTTAAGAAAAGCAAACTGTCAAATTATCCCCCAGGTGGTGAGAAACTCTACCACACAATCTTTTCTGGGAATGTCTTTTCAATCCGAGTTTAATATATTGTCCAAACATATATGACGTATTCACTAGAGTTCAGTCAAGAGACAGAAGCCACACCAGTTATTTTTGAACAAAGAAAATTTAATATGAACATGTGATAACTAGATAAATAGCTGATAACTGGGTAAATAAAAAGATATGTAGAGCACTGTGTATATAACAGGTAGTACCTGCAAAAGACACCTGCCAATAACAAAGGTGAAGAAACAAAAGGAAAAGATTGGAAACATTAAAATTTATAAGGACCCGTGTGAAGCTGAAACAGTTGGTGTCTCTGCCCTTGAAGAAGACATCATGGAACTAAATCTAGATCTCTAAGGAGAAGACTTATTTTTCAAGTGCTGGGAAATTTGAAATTGAATTCAGCTGCTGCTGCTGCTGCTGCTTCTGCCATAGTTAGTCTGAAAAAATGAGACTGGAGTGACACAAGAATAAAAGACAAGAAGTTCAGGGGAAGTAACCAAGAATGTCTCCTCCCACCTGCAGATCTGTGGTCTCCCTCTAGTGGCGCCTATGGGAAGAGCCTCACGTGGAGCCAGCTAGAAAAGTGATTTCAGAGTCGCTGTCCAGCATGGAAAAGTGAATAAAGAAGACCGAATTAAGAACAGAGAAAACACAGTTTAATAACTTTGATATGCATCGCTTGTAATATTTCCATCTTGTTCCACCTTACAGAACATCTTTCAAGCATTCTCTTGCCTATAAATCCACCATAAATTTTCACTCAAGTGATAAGTTCATACAGAGTCCATGAAGTTGCTATAAAATAAATGCTGCTGTGGTGGATTGACAACTGGTGGTCAACTTGTAACACCCAGCTGAACTGAGTCAGTGTGGTACTGGGTGTGGATGGCCCACCTGAGTATTGTTGCCAACAACACAAAAAGGAGCACTGGAGAGGAAGAAGTGGTATTGTGGGTTCTTCTGTTGCCACTGGCTCTCCTAGAGGAGCTTGTTGAGCTTCTTTCCTGATATGAACTTGGATGTTCTCATCATCAGAGGAGCTCAGGACCGTGTTATTGCTGAGGATGGCTGTGGTACATTTTGGGGAAGCTCTGGTCCTTACTTTGAGCATGGCTTCCTGGCACTGGTGCAGATCCCTCAGCTTACTGGCACAGATTCTTCATCCCACTGGCACAAACTTTCTAGCTTCCACCACTGACATTTTAGGCCTTTCCAGTGCAGCTCTGTGAAACAGACTTACATAAGTCATTGTTGTGGGCTCTAGGCCTCTAGTTGGACTTATGGGAGGCACTGTTTTGGGCTCTAGGTCTTCAACTGGACTCATGCAGGATATTGCCATAGGATTCAAGCCTTCAGCTAGATTCTTTGGGTCTTTAGTGTGTGGACAGATTTCTCGCACTTTTTTGTGTTTGACTCTTTGGGTGGCTATTATAAAATAATTCTTTAAATTATGTGTCCTGTATTAAATTGTTTTCTTTGCAAACCCTGACCACAACAGCTACCATGCCTAAAGTCATTGTTCCCTTGATCTGCTGCCACTGAACTCCCCATGCACCAAGATCTGAAAGTCTTCATTTATGTCCCAGTCATTATGCCTGGGTTCTTCAGATCTGGAAACCGCACTATGGTCTCAACTACAATGAGGAGACAGATGCCCTCTCCTGTATTGCCTTCAATTGCATGGCTTCCCTTGTGCTCATACTGCACAGAGCAAGTATAGAGAAGTTTGTGCTTGCAGCCTTCTCTCCCTGTGCTTCTTCCTTTCTCTTTCCTTCTCCCTTTCCCTCCATCATACTGGTCATGATTCCATGGTACTGGTCAGAAATTCATCAAAGGAATAGACACTATTGTAAGACTTTATCCTTAGACCATATTTATATGCCTCTTTTTCCCCTTATGGTGGATTATATTTTATTCTTTAATGCAAACAGTGCCAAGACAAATTTATGAGTAGGTCATGAGCATCCTTGGATTTAGCCTGTAACCACAACCTCTGCCACTTATGATAGTAGGCTCTATGACATGGAAAGAACATTTTAAAAGGTAAAATAGTTTCATAATAACAAGCAGTCTCTAGAGAAAGACTACTGAGGTTTGAAGTCTGGCTTCATATGAGATCTTCAACAAGTAAGTTATTGTCTTAAGTCTACTGAAGCTGCTATAGGAAAAAAATCATATACTCAGTCTCTCATTAAAATAAACAGGAAGTTATTCCCTTCAGTCTGAAGCTAGAAAGTCCAAGATAAAGGAGTGGGCAACTCTGAGTCTGGTGAGGACCTTCTTGCTGATACATATATGGTACTTCCTCACTGTATCCTAACATGATGAAAGAGGCAATGGATTTCCATTGGGTCTCTTTTATAAAAGCACTAACTTCATCCACGAAGGCTCCAGCCACATGATGCAATCACCTCCCAGAACTTTTCAGGTCCTAACAGCATTAGCTTGAAGGTTAGGATTTCATCATGTGAATTTAGGAAAAGGAATAAATGTTCAGATCATAACAGTTACCTTCTTTGGGTCTTGGGTTTCTTAACTCTAAAATGAGAATGATTATAGTAGTGTCACATAAGATCACTGTAGGAATGAATGTTAGTGTAGGCAAAGCACTTGGAAAGCTGCCTACCACCAGAAGTGCTTTTGTAAGTGGAAACTGTCCTTATTTCGTGTTCCTAAATGTCATTCTGAAAACGTAAGTAGATATTATGTTATCATTCCAAAGGAACTCTGATTCAGGACCAAAATCTTTATCTCATCCATCTAAAATATAAATGTTGGCATTCCTTAGGGATCTGTAATGTGTTCCTTTTTCTTTTCCTGGTCATTTTTTCCCTGAATGATCTCATCCTTTACCATAACTATCATCATTTATATGTGATCAACTTCAAAGTTTATTACACATACACACACACACACAAAGCTCACTGCTCTTATCTTTAAACATATGCCTACCCAATTACCTGCCTGAGGTATTCACTTTGATGGCTCCTAAGTGTCTCAAATTAACATATCCACAATTGAATCCTTTAGCACACTCACCCTCAGATCTCCTTCTTCCTAGTCTCTTTCTTCTCAGTAAATCATGCCACACTACATCCAGGTGCTCCACCTTGAAATATGACAGTCTCCCAAGATTTATTTTTCTTCACTATCATCTTACAAACTATTCATATTTTCAGTCAGTCATTTTTTTCTCCAAATTATAATGTAATCATGCATTTCTATTTTTACAGTGCCATTATTTTTTTGTTACGTAATCTATTGCTTTTACTGTCGACCAGCGCAGTTCTTCTGCACATGTTACTAAGAACAACAACTTCAAGGTGTGGATCATGTTGTGAGGCAACTCTTATTAAACCTTGTGGTAGATTCACAATGCAGTGGCTTCCTATGGCTTCTTATGATGTGACTCCTTTCCTCTGAAGCCCTTCCATACTACCTAGACCTTGAACCTACCAGGACCCTCCTCGCTATAGGATCCTCATGTATACTGTCCCCTCTGCTTGAAATGCACTGTCTACCTTGTTGAGCTGACTCACTTTCATCTTACAGTCTTAGCATAAGTGTCAATTTCTTGGAAAGATCTTTTGTGATCACACCATCTAAAATAATTCATTTAACTATTATCTCACTTCTACTTTAATATTCTCTACAATCTTTTTTCATTTCCTTTAACGTATGTGCAACAATTAGTAACCAACTGATAGTTACTTCTCTGTGTCACTATTTTTCCTTCAACTGTGAATCCTTTTTGCCTCACCACTCTATATGTTCTGCTACTACTCAGTGTTGAACCCCACAATATTCATTGGAAAAATACTTGTTGAATGAGTGAATGAACATATCATATGTCTTCCCCTGCAAGGGTGTTTTGATAAAAACAAA
This sequence comes from Cuniculus paca, assembly GCA_004365215.1. Classification (NCBI taxonomy): domain Eukaryota; kingdom Metazoa; phylum Chordata; class Mammalia; order Rodentia; family Cuniculidae; genus Cuniculus; species Cuniculus paca. Next base: position 6,791 of record RJWT010010567.1, read on the forward strand.
ATTAACTACCTATGCAGAAAGTAAAAATAATAAGACTTCCTGTGGTGAAATGGTACAGCGTCATATTTAGAACATTACTGTCATAAAAAGTTTAAATTTATATGTATCTATCTTTTCATTACAAATATATCCAGACCATTTATAAGCAGACTCCTCAGGGTTTCATATTGTGTGTAGTTTTCTCTTTACATTATTGGTAACTTTCGTGGCATGAGTAGTTCACTTCTGAGGGAAAGCCACAACTCCTAGTTCAAATTAAAATAAATTTATAATTCTTAGAACAAAGGCAGAACATTCTATTTCTGGATCAATCAATAAACACATTCACTGATATTATTTTAAGGAATCGTTCCAGGCACTAGGATGTTTGTTCTTAATATCTATGCCAAAGTCATTCCCATCTTCCATTTCAGGCCCTAACTATGACACCTTTACCTTTTAACTTTTACCTTCCTACTTTGCTGAGATGGATCTCCCACTAAATGTCTTGACAAAAACATTGAAAGGACAATCTTTTAATAAAGAGGTCAAAATTTTCAGTGCATGAATGCTATTTACACTTTAACCAAGAAACAACGACTGACATATACAAAGATTATTTGGGGGCGAGATGCTGATGCCTCTGATGAAACCTTTTACCTGGAAGCATCTCACAGTGCTATCCCAGGAAGCTTCTTCTCAACAGATCTATGCCTGACTTTTTATTGAAAATGAAACATTCACTGTAGCCCGAGTTGGTCTACCTTCCACTCTGTTCCTCCTTTCTACATAAGTCACATTTTTAGGGAAAAACTGTATTCATTCCATGTGTTTTGTCTGCCCTAAAAGCATTTCTTTCCTAAAGCAGCGCATATCTAATGACTAACCAATATAGAATATAATGATCAGACTCCAGTCAAACTTGAGGCCATTCCTAAGGATCACCTCAGTCTGGGGTTCTCACTGGGTGAGCCCAGAACTTCAGTAAACATTCATCAAAATCACATTCACCATCTGTCCAATTCTATTCTTTGCTTCTTCTCTCCCTAATGATTCTCTCAAATTCTCCTGTGTAATCATCCTATACCCTAATTTCTATTTTAGAACTCTGCTTCCTAGGAAATCCTATCTATGACCTCAGCCTTCAATAATAGAGGTACCTTGTGACTCTCTTTCATATTATTCTTAACAATTGAATTTTACATGAATGTATGTGATTAATAATTATTCCATATGTCCTTCATCTACCTCTGTGCTCCATGAAACAAGAACTACATCCTTGTTTTTTCACTGTTACTTACCCAGTATTTGCCATAGTGTAGTTGGCACATAATAGATGCTTGGTGAATAGGTAATTGTATCATGATACACATATGAATAAATGCCTGGTAATTCATCATTAGAAATTCATCCCTTTGGACTAAGTTATTATGCTTCTATTTAAAATGCAATTAATCCATATATTCATTGAGTATAATGTAGAACATTTCAGCTTGCTAGCTCAAAAATATAAGACTCCTGGGTAGAAAAACTTTTAATAAGGGGCTCAGGCAGGAGGTCTCATAGAAGAAAAGACCTAAAATGCTTATGGAAGACCAACCATAACACACAGCAATTCAAAAGAAAAGGCATGGCTTTTGGACTCAGTCTTTTGTAGGTAAACAGAGGCAACTTGAGACTATACACATAAATGAAATAAATGAGACTGACATTTGTAAATATCGCATTGTCTCTCCAGTGTAAAAAATAAATAATAATAATAAACTGAAAGAGTAATAAGATCCAAAATGTACAATAGATATTGTAATAATAAAAGGGAAATAAAGGGCTCAAAAGGAAAGAACAACTGGGATAGAGGAAAGAAGAAATGGAAGAAAGGAAAAGATTATATGTATGTAGGTTTACACATATAACTGCACGTATGTATATGTGTGCAAGATAGATGACTATACTACTAATCTCTGTAAATTCATCAAAAAGAAGTTTGTGCTATCATTATTTGATTATTTCATCATTTTTTATGCCTAGATCTTGTAACCTGAACAACTACTTCTAAGATAACAATATGGAATGTATTAACTAGTGTTGATTTCTTACTGTTGTTTTGTTTTTTGAAATTCTGTATTATTTCTATCCTTTTTTTTTGTTTTGCTTTATAAATTAAAAAGAACAGAGTTTGTCACTTACATATGATCAGTAATAAAAATTAAAGGGGTCCAAGTTGGGAAACAATAGGGTATAAAGTGAACTTTTGATAAATATGAGTCTCTTATACATCTCCATCTTCCTCCACCTAATTTGCATCTCTTTCCCAAAAGTGCTTGCAATGAAATTGTCTTGTCTGAATGTCTACAGAGACAGAAAACCAAGCCAAGCCATGGAGATGTAGTTTGGCCCCTTTAATTTTCTTTGTCTTCCTTTTTAAATCTTCCCATTTTCAAATTTATGTCAGTGAGCTAGCTAGTCATCATACAATCCTTGGGATGGTTGCTACTGAATCTGGGCAAGAGTAATGAACTGAAACAAAGTATCATGGCAGAACTATGCAAATTGACCCATGCCTAAATCAAACTAATAGGCAAGCTTCTCACCCAAGTGCCAGCTAATTTACTTCATGCTCCTGGTTATTGATTCTACATGGAGTGGTGAGAAATCTGTCATGCTTAAGATGCCATCTGTTCCAACCGCCAGTGAAAGTTACTTTTACTTTCCAAATCTATTGGTGAATTGCTTATCCCTTACTTCTCACACATTTTCAAAAGCTTGGTTAAATTCCCAGTCCACATTGGACAAAGAATCCAATCTATTTGTTTTCATTGCCTCTAACAATTAACTAAATTTGTACTTCTGGTCAGGTGCCTGTCTTCAGCCACAAACACAAAAATGAGTGGAGGAAACAGACTTGTGGCAGAAGAACATGGGAGTTTTGTGCAGAAGACAGCTGTATTTGTAAGTTACAGAGATTAGACTCCATGAAGGCATAGAAAGACTGCACAGCAGAGATCAACTGGTTAGCAGAAAAGGTCAGAAAACTTTCCTTTTTTGTTGTTTTGTTTGGGTTTTGTTTTATTTTGTTGTGTTTTGTTTTGTTTTTTGAGGTAGGTCTCACTGTGTAGCCTAGGCTGGCCTTAAACTCACAGTAATCCTCCTTATTCAGCCTCTTGAGTGCTGGGATTACAGGTGTGGGCCACCATACCCAACGCCAGAAAACTTTCAAAGAAAAGTCTGTGTTTGGAAAAAATAGACCAAGAAAAATTCTTCCAAGAAAAATTATGGAAATTCTAGTTTCTGGGACACTGGAGTTCTATCAAGTTCTATGGTTGATGCTGTTGTAAATCAATAGCTACTTGTACTGACAAAAACATGAAGTGGCAATATATTTTCATACTAGATTTTATGGAACCAAATGAGTGAGGGTTCTAAATTACTACTAGCAGTGAAATGAATTCTAAACAATTAAGTGGTTAAGGAATTTTAAAATTGTACAATTCCATTTACTTTTTAAAAGTACATACCTTTGAAGTGAACTCACTTTATCTCAAATTGTCACTCTATTCAGGATGTACATTTTTTCCAGTTTTTAATGTCTCTAAAGACAATGTGCACAGGTTCTTCAGAAAAGAAAAACAAATGGGTTGTTAGATGTTCCCACCTTTTCCTAGTGTCAGTTAATCTAAAGTTCACAGAATAATTTTCTGATAATGCCTAGTTTAACTGTGGTTGGTGAACTTTTTACACAGATTGATTGATTGAATTTATAGAGCAGAATATATTTATTGAGAAAAAGAAAATTTCTTTCCAAGAGAGAGAAGGGGTTCCAAGTGGATTGACAAAGACCCTACCTTTTCTAGGAATTTTAAATAGCAAAACCACAAGGTGAGGCGGGTCCAAGGTGGAGAAATATAGGAAACCACAAGGTTGGTATGAGGTGGGACACAACTATGGTCAACCAATAAGATTATGAGTATAATTGCTAAGGTAAAATTGATTAAATCGGGGTCAAATGGGGAAGTAGGTCACATAGCAAGCGGGCATGAATACAGAACATGGCTTGAGACATGAAAGCAATTCACCTGGCATTAAGACTTTGGTTAATTTGGAGCCTTGATGTAAACAGGAAGTATAGGATTTGAGGTACAACCAATACATCCAAAGTTCATAATACAAAAAGCTTAATCATACATTTAAACAGTTAAATTGGTGTACTTGTCAAAAGTAATCACCTGGTTACTGTGGAGTGGTAATAGCTAGATTTGAATGCCTTAAATTATTAAAATTACATATCTCTGAAAAACAGTTTAAACAATTAGATGCCTAGTAATAGGTTAAGCAAGGAGACAATTTCACATAATATGGTGCCCAACTTGTAGCACAGCCTCTTGGAGTAAGTACAAATTCAGTAGTACACATCCATTGAAATAGTTTCTCTGGCCACATGCCTGCTATTTAAAGTCCCTGTACTCAGGGTCCTGTGATGTGCTTGCTTTTTTAAGGCATCAGAGAGGTACTAATATAAAGAGTCCTCGTAATTATTCTTTTCAGCTAATTGATTTGTATTTTAGTAATATTTGTGTCTATCACTAAAACAATACACGTTAATATTAGAAAGTTGAAAAAGAAAATTAAAAGCATGCATATTCTTCCTCTGAGAAGTACAATGTTGGTGAATATATTCTTTCCACATGCAGAAACATATACACAAAATTATTTACCAAATGGAAGTCTGATGGTGCATGGCTGTTACTCCTGTACTCTGAGATGCTGAGACTGGAGGATTGTGAAGTTAAGCCCAGTCTGGGAAGTTTAGCAACATAGCAAAACCCAGTCTCAAAACAAAAAATTTTAAAAAAATATGCAGACATAGTTCAGTGTGAAGACTCTGGGTTCAATCCCTGATTTAAAAAAACTTAGATTACTCCAAGGAATATGTCTTTGTTGATATACCTTGAGAATTTTCATCTAATACAAAATATTTTCTAGAGCAAGATTTTCTACATTTTCCTCAACAAATATTTTTCAGAAGGTGATGAGTACTAAAATGGATACATATAAAGGTAAAGAGAAGGAGGTTTGAAGGATATTATTGAGAGTGTTGAAGGGAAATTATCTCTGACCTTGTCACCTTCGAGCAAAACCCCCCTGGCTAGGGAGCACCCCATGTGTCCAAGATGCTGCTGAGAGTCCAAAATGGCTGAGGCAGACTCAGCAGGGAAGAGAGATTACAAGGAAATGAGCTGCAGTAGGAGACAAGTGGTGTCAGATTTTAGATATGGAGATGCTGCATAGATGAACAGGTTATACTCTGTGTGTGTGTGTGTGTGTGTGTGTGTGTGTGTGTGTGTGTGTGTCTGTGTCTGTGTCTGTGTGTGTCTGTGTGTACGTTGCCATTGTAAAGACTGTTTTTAGTGAAATGGAAAGATACAGGGTAAGAGGGTTATAATCTAAAGAATAATATAACCATATTTCTATTTATCAAATCAACTTTTCTTCCCTGTGGTTGATAAAGAGTGTAGGGAGCAAAAAGAAAGCCACACATAAAACATGGAAAAATGTATAGCAATAATCTAGGTTAGAGCAAATGAAGGCCTTGCTATGTGGACAGAGAGGAACAATTGAGTTCTGGATACATTCTACAGCTAATACAGGTGCTGACAGGATAGATACAAAGTATGAGAAAAAGTGAGGAGACAAAAACAATTTCAAACTATTTGACCTGAAAATTGACACTGAAAAACAAAGAAGACTGAGTGAATTAACTTCCTACAAGTAAATATTTTAGGCTTATGGGGCATATATTTCTATCAGAAGTATTTAATTGTGATGTTACAACGTTAACGCAGCCATGCACAATAAGTAAACCAGTAAGTGTGACTGCTCTCCAACAAAACTTAATTACAAAGCTAGACGACAGTGGGCTGCATTGATCCAGAGGCCGCTTTGGTAACTCTTTAATCTATCAAATTTATGGGTATATTATATAGTATTTCTTCATTGTCCAGAAAAATAAAATACCTGAATTTTAGTCCCACACTGTTAATAATCATCCCATACCCCTCCCCAGTCTGTCTACTGTCTTTTACTTTACAGCTAGGTATATGCGTGTCTCTGTGCATGTGTGTGTGTGTGTTCTAGAACTTTTTAGTTGGAATCAGTGGAATATGGAGATAGATTTGTAGTGAGTGTACTCAACTGGAATCTTGATTTTTGAATAGTTCTCATATCTTGCATTCCTTAGCAAAGCCTCACTTGCTTCTGTAATATGATCATTTTATATGTTACTGGATTTGTTTTGTTAATATTTTATTAAGCATATTTACATTAATGTTCATGAGAGATATGGTTAGGTATTTTTTTTGTACTGCCTGGTTCTATATTATAGGACTACTGACCTCATAAGATCAGTTTAAAAACTTGCCCTTAATTTTCTGAAGAGTTTACATAGAATGTGTATAATTCTGCCTTAAGTGTTTGATATTATTTGCCTATAAGGTCATTTGATTCTAGAAGTATTTCATGAAATAGATAAGCATATATCATCTTGAATCAATTCTGGCAATCTATTCCTTTTAAAGTTTTTGACTTTGTATAAGTTTTTAAATACATTGCATTAAAATTTTACTAATAATATTCTATTTTATATGAAAATAAAACAAAATTTCACTTTTTAATGTATTCAGGATGCTAGTTCTTGTGTTCTTGATGTCTCAATTTTTCTTTTTATCTTGCTCAGTTCAACTAGACATTTATCAATTTTATTGATACTTTTAAAGAAACTACTATTATATTGAGCTCTTTTACCAGTTTTGAATATTTTTGTATTTATCTTCATTACTTCCATTCTTATACATACTATAGGTCTAATTGTTTTTTTCTCTCCTCTTAAGTTGGAAACTTAGATAATTGATGTTAGACTTTATCATTTTCAAATTTAAGTATGTAAATTAGGGATTTGCATCTAAGCACTGATTTACATGCACTACTTAAATCTGGATATGTTGCATTTCCTTTCACAACAACTTAAAAATTCATTTTCAAGTTTTCTTAGATTTACTGGTTACATGAAACTGTGTGGTTTAACTTATAAATATTTTGGTATTTTCAAGGTATTCTTCTATAAGTGATATTTATTTTAATTCTATGGCGGTCAGAGAATATGATCTGTATTCTCAATACTTTTAAATTTACGAAGACTTGTTTTATTTCTAAAAATGTAGTTTATTTTAACAAATACTCTAGGGCATATGAAAAACATTTAAAATAGCTATTTGGTTACTTAAGATGGAATACTTACTAAATTTCTATTAAAGTGAGTCAGTTAATCATTTTGTTTAAACACATCTCTACTGATTTTATGTTTACTTGCTTTATCAAATACTGAGAAACAAGTTTTGAAATCTGCATCTATAATTCTGAAATTGCTTAATTCTTTTGGTTTTATCAGTTTTTCTTCATGCATTTTTAGGTTCAATTATTGGTTACATAAACATCTGTTTATTATGTGTTGTTGACTAACTGAAATATTTATCATTATGAAATGACTCTTTTACTTTCCTGATATTAAAATAGCCAGCTCAATTTTATTATGATTAGTGTTTGTATGGAATATACTTTCGTGTCACTTTTCTTGCCACTTGTCTGCCTTTTTATATTAAAAGTGGTTTTCTTGTATATAGTGTATCACTAGGCCCAAATTTTTTTATTCAGTCTAGCTCCCGCTTCTGTTTGAAATACTTGTCCATAACTATAACTATTTAATATACTGAGACAGTCAGCATTTGGATTCTTTTTTCCCCTATTTTGTATTTTTATGGGCAAGTGTTGTTGTTCCTAGGTATCATCAACTGAGAGGTACAGACTCACCTGAAAACATTTTTATCCATAATTTCAAGATTGAAGCTTTTCCAAGAACTATGACAATGGAGCAGATACTGAGGTTATATATAGGTAAGAGCTGTATAAGAAAGAAAGAGAGGAAGAGCAGGCTTAGAAGAAAAAGCTGTAGGAAAAATGGGTTGTGGATCCTGATGATGTAAAAATCATTGGCACCCAACACCTTGAGGAACTAAACAACAAAGTTAAAAGCAGTCATACAAGATTTTAGAAGATGTGCAATTATTGGTAGTTTTATACTGATGTCTAATTCCTTATTGAAAATTCAAGTAGATGAAAAGTATGTAATTTTTGAGATGCTGTATTAAAATTTTAAGATAAAACTGTTACTTTAAAATGTAATATACAAAACACATTTATATGGAAAATTTAATGCATGCTACTAATTTTTTAAATATGTGAGTACGTCTCCTTTTAACAAATTACTGCGCTATATCCTTGTTCACATCATTAATTTATATTTCTCATTTGACTTCTGCTACAGAATTTTATCACTGTGATATATATTTTTATATTTGAAAGTCTTTACTTATCACCCTACTTATATTTCTGCAGCAAAAAATAATTCTTTATGCTTATATGTATCAAAGATAATTTTTCTTAAATTTATTTTAAAGTTTTTTCTGGACTCAGTTATTCTGCAACTCTTGATAGTGGCCAGGTGATTGAAAATTTTCTAAGTCAGTTTTCTGCCAGTTCTTTACTTTCAAAAAGGACTAATAAATCATTTTAAATTATAGATATCAAATTATAGATTTTTATGTAATTTCAGATATATAATTCTGAAGAACATGTAATTGATCAAAATTAATATGACCTTCTTTAAATTTCTACTTACTTGTTCATACAAACTTCCTCAGTGCTTGAAGTGTGAAACACAAACAAATGAGAATAAAGGTTTGAATATGATATTACACCTTCCATTGTTTGATTAATAAATAATGCTTGCCCATAAAAATGCTTTTTTTAAACCCTTATCTATCTTGTTAAAAGTTGCATTATTAAATAAATTTTACATTTTAACTTCAAAAATTATAAAAATGGGTTATGTAAGTCCTTATCAACTGTCTACTGTTAAGAATTGTATAATAATTAAACCCAGGAAAAATTAACATAAACTTTTAAAAGTTAATTTAAATACATGAATTCTTAAAAATAAATTTTGTAGCAGAAATATAAATACAATGATAAAACACTTTCAAACAAAAAAATGAGTATATCATAAATTTTCAGTAGCTTTTAATTAGTAGGCAAAATAATGGACTCCCCAAAAACTGTCCACAACCTAATTTCCAGAATCCGTGAATAAGTTATTTCATGAGACAAAAGGGACTTTGCACATGTAATTAACTCAAGGATCTTGAAATAAGGATATTATCTCACATTATCTGGGTAGGCTCAATGTAATCACAAGTTTCCTTATGAGAGGGAAAGCAGAGTTTCAAAGTCAGCGAAGGCAGACAATACTACATTGCTGGAATTTTGAACTCTAGGAAATAGATTCACCTACAGAGCCTCCAAAAGGAACATGGCTTTGCAAACATCTTGATTTTAGCTCTTTAAGACCCATTTTGGACATCGGAGCTCCAGAACTAAAAATTATAAATGTATGTTGCTGTGCCCCATCATGCTGAAGGTGATTTATTATGGCAGTAATAGGAAATTAATACAGGTAGTAAAATAGAAGAAGGGCTTTGTGAAAAGATATCGAAAAAGACAACCTACAAAATGCTAGCTATAAACTCATTCTCAAACTAGTATATTTCAGGAAGAAGAATACATGTTGGGGATCTGGACAATTATTTTCTTAAATTACCTAAGAATTTTTTGGAAAGTCTTTTGTGAAGAAAGGCACTTCAGTTTAAGTAATACTACTTACAGGAACTAACCATGATAGTATGGTGCTGAATTATAGTGAATGAAAAATTAGTGGAGAAGAACTCAAGGACTCAAAAGTTCAAGACTTACCTGGGCTTCATGGTACACACCTATAATCACTACACTCTGGGAGACTAAGTCAGGAGGGTATACAAGTTCAAGCCCAGCCTGGGTAACCTAGTAAGAACATCTCAAAAAATATAAAAGGGCTATGGATGCTCAGTGCTAAGGCCCTCAGTTTAATCCCCAGTACCATTAGTAAAAAGGAGACTGCTGAAGGCCTGAAGTGATTGGTGATCATCTGTAGCAGTGGTGGCAAACCTATGGCACATGTGTTACTGCGTTTTTCTGTTAAAACCAAAGATATTAATGCATGAGCTACTTTTCCTAAGCTAAAACCTCAGTATTCAGGTTTAATTGCTGTGTTAGCACTTTGCAATAAATAAGTAGGTTTTGGATTGCAGTTTGGGTACATAGTTGCTAAGAGATCTACTATCACTGATCCAAAGAGATAATGAATTAAAATTGAATATATTATGGTTTAGATCTAGAATGTCTCCCTAAATAATCACACATGTAGAAGATGATTGGATTATGGCACTATACTCATCAGTGGGTTATTCCACTGATGAGTTCAGTAGTTGAATGTTAGGAGGAGAGCTCTGGTTGGTTGGTCACGGAGGGTATGAGCTGCAAGGGTATCTCCCTCCCTGGCTCCTCCTTTCTTCTCTGCTTTCTATCTGACATTGGATGAGAAGCTATCATCCTTCAGATCCTTCCACTATGCCACTTCTGCCTTGGACCTGTTCAGCCATGAAACAAACCCACTGAAACTGTTAAGCAAAGTAAACTTTTCCTCCTTTAAGTATTGGATATCAACTATTTTGTCCCAGTGAGAAGAATGTAACTAAAACAGACTGTAATGAAAATATTTTCAGAAGAATGACTGAGACCCAAGAGCTAAAATCAGAAGAAATAAGAGGTGGTGACAAAGGAGTTTATATCAAGAACAGGAGTAGGCAGTATCCATGGACTAGAGAATGTATTTAAGTTATTATTAATCACATAAATTGTCCCCAATTTTTGCAACTATTCATAATGATGAAATAAATATATTTGTATATTAAACTTTATTTTTTGTTTCTTCTTAGGAAAAAAAACTCACATATTCATTACTCTTATCAGTGTACTTACATTTTTAAGAGCTGAATTTCTTATTTGCAAATTTCCCATCAGAAATGCTCATAAATTTATATACCTTACAGCAGTATATGAGAACTTGAAGTTTCTTGACATCTGGAGATGATAATTTTTAAACATTTCCTAATTTTATAGATAAAAATTATCTCCCTTCTGATTTAATTTTCATTATGCTAATAATAAAACTTCCTATTGGTGCATATACCTAAAGGTTATTTGGATTTATTTTGCATATTATCTCACTATATACTTTAATTCACTTGATAAATGCTTTGTTTAGGCATTATCCTTTATTTGTTTTTTATTGAGTGATAACAACTCACTTTCTATAATGTAAGCCTCAAAGTGTTTGAATCACAAATACCCTGGGATTTAGACAAAAAAATCTTATTTACAGATGAGAAACCTGTGGCTTAACAAGTTTTCTTTTCTTTAAATCTACAGTTTCTAAGTGAATAAGCGTGAGGCCACACCCTCAATATTCCAAATCAGTGTCCAGTTTATATTCTAATTTCCATGTTCCAACACATCCTAAATGTGAGACTTAAAGGCAATATTTAATCTGTATTTGTCCAGGTCAAGGGAAAAAATTTTACCTATGCAAATATGCTTCCCTCCTCATTTTTCTCAGTTACAAGGGAGGGGAAATAATGATGAAATACTAAAGGAATCTTGAAGAGAAAGAAACGCAAAGAAAGAGAAAAAACATTTTGCCCTATTTTGAGAAAACTTAATTGAGTAAAATGCTTGTTCTCAGTCAGTCGAAGATTTACATGTCTCAAAAACAAAAAGTATACTTTGCCCAAAAAGGGAAGGGACAGGAGTAGCAGAAATTTCTGAGCAGCAGCATGAACTACAAAGGAAACCTAAGTAGAGGAAACTGGAAAAACAGGAAGTTTCTGGTATTTTCTGAGGATAAGAACTCACAGTTTATTTACAAACTGACCTAAAGTATCCCATCAGAATTGGTCTGCTATACAATATGATAAACCCTAAATCTAATTCTACACTGTCTGTTCTGTGTGTTTTTGTTGAGTCCTTTGTTAGTACTTCATTGTGTATATTCACCACCTTCTCCTTATCAGTTTATCTACTGATGAGCATATAGACTGTGTTATGGTTGATACATTGTGTCAACTTGAGAAGTTTAGAAGTTTAACTAAGCCACTCACCAGAGAGCCAGGTTCTGTAAACATTCTCAGGCTGTGCAAGAGAAGGGCATGGAGATGGTGTGACTGTGACACCCACCTTGGTGGGGAGGGGGGGCATAGCCTGCTTACAACATAAGAGAGGAGAAGAGCCTTGTTCTACTCCCTCCCCTTTTGCTATTGTTGCTTTGACTGTCTTCTGCCACCTTGAAGTGTTACCCCTGTGCCATGCTATCCTGATTGTGGACTGAAACCTCTCCAAACTGTGAGCTAAATAAACTTTTCTTTCTTTAATTTTGGGTGTTGGGTATTTTGTCCAAGCAATGAGAGAAAGTAACCAAGACAGGCCCCTCCATGATTTAGCTTTGAGTTGTGCTGCTATAAATATGGGTATGCATGTATCACTATAATATGATCAATGACTTTAACTCTTTTGGAAAGATACCCAGAAGAGGTACAGTTGGATTAAATAGAATTTCTAGTTTCAGTTTTTTGAGGAATCTCCATACTGATTTCCATAGTGGTTGTACTAGCTTACATTCCCACCAACAACATAGAGACATTCCTTTTTCCTGACACCCTTGTTAGCAAGCCTGTCGAAAGAGCCATTCTGACTGGAGTAAGCTGGAATCTCAATGTTGTTTTGATTGCATTTCTCTAAAGGTCAAAGACATTGAACATTTTTATGTTCTTATTGGACATACGTACTTCTGAAAAAAAAAGGATAAATTTGAAACATTGATCTTGAGGTCATAATAAATCAGAAACAAGGTTAAATCATATGGTCATATCATATGGTTTTTTTATGAGTGATCCAGAATGTACATAATTTAAAGAGCAAAACTAAAGAGAGATGGTAAAAACAGGGATGGTGGACTTGTGGAAATAGGAAAGGGACCTTCAGAAGGAAGGGGATGGGAGGGCAGTAAGGGGGAAGGAAAAATAATCAAGATGCAATATATGGATCAATTCCCCAAGATAAATGTAATTATTATTTATCACAAACATACACTAATAAAATATAAAAAGAGTCCATAAAGTTTGAATCTCTTGAATACAAATAAAAATTATTTGCCTCGCCTCCCCCAGGGTTTTCCTAATTTTTTCCAATACCTTTCCAAAAGCCTTACTGAGACCTAACCCATTGAACAGACTAGCCTGCCCCGCTGGAGTAATAGTGTTTGTCCCTTCTTCTCAGACTACCCCTCATATCTTCACACAACCTCTGTGCACCCATGTACGATGAGCTTATCTCTATTTCATGGCCTGTTAGCTTCCTCAGTGGCTTTTCTCTACTAGATCCATGGTTCTTTCCCCTGGAGGAAGTATTGACAGTACTTGTCTTGATTCAGGCTCTGCATGCATCAGGATTTGAGGAAATCTTAGATGATTGAGGCCTCTTAACAATCAAGTTTCAAAGGTTGTAGTTTTATAGACTATAGGCAAGTCTCAGTTGTATGGTTCAGAAATCTCTCCTGTGTCCCGTGGTGTATCACTGATATTATTTTGCTGTGATTCAAGAAGAAATCTTAAAAATTTTTCATGTTAACTGTGTCTGTCTTCATATGTGTTTGTGGGAATAATTACCTATGTTTCCCCACCTTACTATAAAACCTAAACTTTCTTGATATATTCTCATAATCACAAATCTATATTTGGCTAAGTGGTAATCTTTTATTTAAAATACCCCAAATGTTTAGCTACCCACAAATTAGGAACTGTGGCTTTAACTGAATCTTTTATTTACAGTGTGACTTTGACTCGGGGGGAAAAGGTCTTAAATGCTCATGAGAAAATTTCTGTAATGGGTACACTGAACCATCTCTGTCTCAACATGAGGCTCACATGTCTTTTAAAATTTTTTTCTATTTAATTTAACATCAGCAACAAAAATACAGATGAAACCCTTCTAAATACTCATCCATTCCCTTTCATCTGACACTTACTGAGGACAAAGGCTCTTAATAAAGACTTGGAATGATTTTGCACCCTCTTTACCTGTTGGATTTCCAAAGAACACTTACGCACATTTCCTTCTTCACTCACAGAATTCCCTGTCCCTTCTAGTAGCTTCATTCTTAGCAAAATGAAGATTTCTTTTCAGTACTCAATAAGAACATGTTCACCCTCCCATGCAAGATTTCAAAGTATAGTTAAATGATTTCACAAATTTACATAAGATAGGCTAAAAATGTAAAGAAAACTGCTGGGTGTGTTGGCACACACCTGTAATCATAACACAGGAGGCTGAGGCAGGAGGATTTCTGGGAGTTCAAGGCAAGCCTGGGCTATACAGTGAGTTCAAGGCCAACCTGAACTACATAGCAAGACTCTGTCTCAAAAAACAAAAAATAAAAAATATATAAATATAAATTTACAGTGCTGGTACATTTATATACTCTGGATAGTCAGATTTACATTAGTTTCAGTGAGTCTTTATCATCACCTAAAGGAGAAAATCAGCGAGCCAAATGAAGACTGGAAATAGCACAAATAATTACCCCAGAGTAGTTGGTTATAACAAATAGTTACTTTCAAAAAATACTGTAGATCATTTCTGAAACCATCCTTGTTAAAGTCAACTTAACAATTAGTCAAAACTTTGGATAAAAGATTAAATTAACTCAGTAAATTCTATAAAATCTAGCTAACACCATTAAACAACAGTAGGTACTTGTGCAGATTTAAAGCAGAAATAACAAAATGGGAGATTTTGAGACTCCTAATGACTCACTGGGGAGGATTTACCATCTGAGTACTATCAAGACTATTAAGAAGAACAAAGGAAGAAACCTATGCATTACAAATTAGACACCGACTCACGATGTTGAAAAGCAAAGGAAAAAACAAATTCCAGGCCTTTGCTCTGGTGAACCACCGTCTTGGCTAGACTTAGGACCCCTTGGCTCCCCACAACTATATATATGTCTCAGTGTTTTTCTTCTCGCCATGGGTTGCACTGGAAGTGGTAGATTGGAATTAACTGGTTGGAATTCCAATAACTTCTTCATGGGATTATAATTATAAACCTTTCTGAACCACAATGAGGATGGGAAAGGGTTCGCTATATTTGGCACTCAACGTGGCCGGAACACAGGACCTTCTCAGCACATCAACTGCTTATCCAGGTGCTGGCAACCCATTGAACCTTGTGTAACAAGTTTTAAGATAATTGGGAGACCTTACAATCATCAGAACAGTTATGTGGCCAACATCCAACCCACCTGCATAACATGCCAAGCCTCCTATCAAGACCTCAAGCAATGAACCTGACAACGCATCATCCACTCTCCTAGGAAGGCCTGCAGCAGACAGCTCATGAGGCTCGCCACTATGTTAACAGCCAGGGTTCTGTTCAATCACCTAAAAATCTTTTCCTTGCAATGTTTGCTCCACTAGCTGCTACAGTATGTATTCCTATGGTTCAGGGAAAGGAGTATTGGGCCTATATACTTAATCCACCCTTACTCAGACCCCTTATGTGGATGGACAAATGCCAGAGATTTTGCATTCTATAGAAAGCAATAACTTGACCTATACTATTCTGCCTGGCCCTCAAATTTTAATGCATTTACAAGAACAGGCTAAACTTAACATTACATCTCATTTTGTATATCCACCTTTATGCATGGCCCATCTACAGCAGGATTCTAGCCCTTGCATATTGGTGGTGAATCAGATTTGGAGGGTACAACTGTCTGAAGGACAATTTGCTTTATTAACCTTAAGATCTATTCCCTTAGATGGTTACCTTGTAAGGGATTTTAAACCCAACCTTCCTGTCTGTATTCAAGCGGCTCATGCCCCTCATTTTGAAGAAGGTGATATAGGCCCCAGGCAGACTTGTATGGACCCATACCATAGGCAGGCTATACACAAATTTAATTATACCTATATAGATGGACCCCCAGAGTATTCCTTCTGGGGAGGGATCGAGATTGGCACAGGATTTTCTTTTCAGACTCTCCTGATGGTATTGTGACCTCAGAGGCCTTGTCCAATGTTGCAAGGTCAGGTAGAGGCCTCTACCCTCCCATTCCCACAGTCATTATCAATGACAAAACTGGACCCATACACCATACTTTATGGAGATTAGCCCTGCCTTTTCATGCTGATTGGCTGCAGATTGGACATCTGCAACCAGTAAGTGGAGGAAGAATCAAAGTAGTATTACAAGGTCACAGTTATATAAAGGTAAATGTATATGTTTATGATCCTCATGAACTATTGATAGGGAAGATAGAATGGCAACGAAATATGTTCTCATGTACTAATTGCTACCTAGCCCATTGTATCATAACTGAACATCTTTCTAAGGACTCCACAGTGGTGATCATGAGCAGGATGCCTGGAGTTTGGCTTCCAATCAATCTAACAGAGCCTTGGTATCATTCACCTAATTCACTCTTGGTGGAGACATTAATTTAAAAATTTAGTAATCAGGCCAAGAGGATGATTGGATTAATTTTAGGAGGAATTGCCTCCCTAGTCCTTTTGATAGCTAGTGTAGTTGTTGGATCTATGGCATTAGCTCACTAAGTACAAACTGTTCATTTTGTAGACAATTGGACAAGAGCTGCTGAGACCTGTTGGAAAATTCAGTGAGAAATTGATAAAACATTGCTTATTCAAGTGGGCATTTTGGAGAATTTTGTCCTTTGGATAGGAGATCAAATTGAAAGTTTGCAATTGCAATAGGATTTAAGGTGTCACTATAATATAACTTATTTGGTATCACCCTATTGCTATATAATAGAAGCCTACATCCTTGGGGTATGCTCAAAAGACATACACAAGGAGGAATCCATCAGAATATTACTATGGATATAGATGTTCTTAAGAGAAAGGTGCTGTCAATGTCACAACAGACAGTCACTTTTGATACCCAAATTTAGGATTGGGATAAATTTGTTGATGTGATAAAACAATTAAATCCACTCACATATCTCAAGGCTCATTTTTGGTTTTATATTTCAACTGATATTCTTTTGTTTATAATTCTTCTCGTTAAGGTGTGTCATAGAGGAGTCACAACCTGGCAATGACTAGAGGCCATGCAGCCCCGACTGACCTCACTCCAGCTTCTTAATACAAAGAAAGAGGATCTGTGGGGAACGACTGAGATGACTGTCTTTGAAAAGAAGAATGCCTATCTCCATTTTGGATAAACTTGGCCCTATCACCATGTATTGATATGTA
>RJWT010010568.1:0-24070 GCA_004365215.1 Cuniculus paca
GCTATATTGCCTCTACTATCAAACATGCAGTTTGAAGCAGTTGCTATCACGATGAAGTGTAAAAAGAAGAGTCCTAGACACTCTCAACAAACTAAAGTCATCTAGTCCCAGTGTAGAAATCTTAAGTGTCCCTGTGATCATTAATTGAGATATGTCAACTTGATTAGAGTAAGAACCACCCAGCAGATAAGTAAAATTCTTGCTGTGTCTGCAGATAATTGCCCTGTAAGTCAGCAAACTGATGGAGCAGAGAGAGCCCCAACCTGGATGTGGGTGGCACCAACCAATAGGTGGTATCATGGAGGGAATGAAAAGGGAATCTAAAATGATGCTTTCCTATTTGGAGGAGTTCTGGTCTTCATCATTATCTTTATATTCTGGTCTCCCATTTCTTCTGCCTTCTTGTGTAGATTCTTTGTCATTTCACACAGATTCATACTAGTGACTCTACTGTGAGCTGCCAATGCTTCATCCTTTGATTTCTACTGGATCCTCTGGTTCTGCAGCATGCAGACAGCCATTTTGGATTCTTCTCCCCCTGATCCCATAGATGGCCACTGTGATTCTCCCACCTCTGATCCTAATAAATCCCACCATATATATATTTTATGTATTATGTATCTTGTATAATTATATTTTATATTGGTTCTCTCCCTCTAGAGAACCCTGATACAGTCCCTAATATTTGTCCTCTTGACTCTGCTTGAACACACAGACTAGTCCATCCCTTTTTCATATGGTTCTTGAGAGTACTGCATTTCTTATTCTGAACTGAAGCTGCCTACTAGTAAACTTACTAGTTTTGCTCTCCAGAGCTACATAGAACAATGGAATCCAAAATCCACATATTACTATAGCTCTTGATGCACTTAAGGATCACTTTCATAATCACATTTCAATTTTCTTATTTCTTTCATTTCTTGATTAAACATCAAAGGTTTATTCAAATACCTTTCTATCTCTATCAGGATTCTTATCTTGCAGAAAAAAATTTTTCGCTATGCACTCTCCCATTTGCCAATACTCTTTTAAAAGTATTGGCCCAAAGTAAATATAATATGCAATTATGAGGGTAAGTACTACAGAATTCAGGGACAATTTTATATTGTTTCATATACTATCTTTCTATTAATTTAAGCTAAGTCTGAATTTTCTTTGAGAAGTAGAACATTATACTTTTGGTTGATACTTGTACTTATATCTCACTAATATTCATGGACTTATTATATGGAAGGCATAATGTTAAACCCTATGGAAAACACAAAATTGTAGATTCTACACTTATTCTATAAGAAACACATTCTCCAGGGGAAGAAATATAGTAACGGGTGAGGGAAGAAGGAAGGATAACTAAAGAAAAGAAGAAAGCCAAAGGGTAGGAGCAAAGGACACAAACTGTAGACCAAAGATTGAAGAGATCAGAATTAAAAATATAAAAATAAAACAGTGGGAGAAGGAATGTGGCCTTATTTAAGGGCTGAAAGCAACTCACTGGGAGTCATTTTAAAATTTCTGCTAAGTGCCATAAAGTTATTGGATCTCATTGTCTTGTAGTCTGAATAATGGAATCCTGATTCTGTCTTTTGTCATATTGGCTCTCCTTCCCGATCTATGACATTCAAAAACTTGAATGATCTTCTTTGACTTGACTGAAAACCCATATTTGCTATATAATGGCTAAACCACATTTTAGTCTAAATCTTTAAAAACATACTTAGAATATAATTTGTTCTCAAAAAATAGTAAGTGGTAAAGGCAGAGTCACAAATCATCTGGAAATTTAAAAAAAATATATATATATCTCAGTAGCTTCTTCCAGAGTCTTAGATGATCAAAAAATGCGGAAACTAATCACAGATAAGAAACCTCTAATAAATATGGATTCTGTTCAGAGAATTACAAAGATAGTAAAGAGAAAGAAGCATCCATATCCCAAGCTGCATTCCTAGTAAATTCCATGAAGCTCACATGGCTCTGTTCCTTCCTATGTTCCAATGAATTTTCATTGAGCCACCTTAAATTTCATCTCAGTCTGTGCATTTATGAACAAAATTCCTCATTCTTAAAAGTTACTTCACATTAATAAAATCATGCTTATATCTAAAATGGGTGATTGTCTATTAAATTCTAGCACTGGTATCTGGATAACACGATAATTCACACACACATGACCTAAAGATAAAATATTAAATTCATAACTCAGCTTGTTAAGATACTGAAATTTCTATGTGGCACAAGAGGAAGCTGAACCTCAGACTTGGATCTTGTGACTCCATATGTTTAGCAACAGAAAGGCCTGGTCCTACAGAAGGTACAATATTCCAACAAACTAGGGTTCTTAAATGGCTTCCTCCTACTGGGGACAAACACAGACACACATACACACACACACACATACACACACTCCACCAGTACAGAAGATTAGGAGACACTATTTTTGCATGAGCTTGAATGAAAAGAAAATAATTATTTCTTTCATGGGAATTTTGAGGTTAAAATTTATACAACCTCTGTGGTATGCCACTTAGCAAAGAAATTAATGTAAAATATGGGTTTTAATATTCCTGGTATACCCGAAGAAGCAAATTAGAATTTTTGTAGATAGAAAAATCTTAAGATGTCACAGGTAAAGATTTAATGGAAACAATTAGGTAAGCACGAAAGTACAAAATATAAAAAGCAATACTACATCACAAGCAAGAATCCATAAATACAATAAAAGGCAGGTAATAGAAAAACATTATAAAGATTATAATATAATATAAATGTTTAAAATCATTTACATCCTTAAAAATCATTAAAGACATAATAGAAGGAAACAAAAATCATAAGAAAACAATACAACCTAAGGAGAAAGAAACAAAAGATTGCAAAAGAAAAATTCCCAAAGATGAAAAACATAGTAATTAAAATTTTTAAAAGTTAATGAGAAAGTTAAATAAAGAATTAGACAGAGTTAAGGACATAATTGGAGACCAATATGAAAAAAATTACAAGAGATACAGCACTGAGAGAGAAAGAGATGAAAAACACAAAAGAAATGAAAACACGTAAGAAAGATAAAAGTTCAGTGCATGTTTGGAGGACAGTTCACAAAAAAACCAGGTATGTTAGTACTTACACTTATAATTCTAGCAATTTGGGAGGCTGAGGCAGGATTGGAAATTAGAGGCCAGTCTAGGCTACATAGTGACTTATAGAGACCCATTTAAAAAAAAAAAGGCTGAGAATATAGCTCAAGGCCCTGGGTTCAATCCCCAGTATCAAGGGATTACATTCCAGAAAGAAAAAAATTAAAAGCAGGGGAAAGAAGCAATGTTAAATGAAATAAAGATATTTTCCAAAATTGGTGAAAGAATTGGCTCCTCAAATTCAATCATCAGTTTAATCACCTAAAGAAGCCCCCGCCCCCAAAAAAGTGAAACTGAACTCATACTCAGATAAATGTTTTGAAGCCATGTACCCTAAAGACAAAGGGATCTTAAAGAACGGGAAAATTAGAGTGAAGAAAATTCAGTAATTTTAAATGAACTACAGTTGAACTGAAAGTAGACTTCCTAATAAACACCTCCGAGGCCCAAAAATAATGAAATACTTTTCTCATAGTGCTTAAAGAAAACCTAAAATTCTATGTCCGAGCAATCTAATGTCATAAAGCGCTTCCTAAATCAAGCCAGAATTTGCCACTAATATACCTACTCTAAGAAATTACTGAAGTATCTCCTTCAAGAAGGAAGAAAAGGAACATAGGAGTAAGGCAAGTAATGCAAGAAGCACAAGTAATTTAATTATAAATAAAATATTGCAAGGTGGATATATTTTGAGTAACAGAAAAGTAAGTCCCAGATAGTTGGTCATGTTTTTATTTATCTCTAATGTCTCACCAGGATATAATTTCTATCTTTTCCATCATAGATCTGATGAAAAGATGTTCATTAGTTCATCTATGTAATAAATGAATAAATAATTTTAGAATTTATGAGTTAAAATATCATAGAAAATTTCTAGCCAATGTATGGGGACAACCAAAGAAAGAGAAAAAGCATTTCCACTGGCAACACAGACTTTTACAAATTGAAATTTTACTTTAGGCAGGGCAGCCAGCCTTTTTAAGACTGGCTTTCCTATTTGAACCATTCCAAGGAAGACTTAGGATAACATGATTTCTATGGTACATGATTAAGAGGAAAAAGCAATGGTAGGAGAAGTATAAAGGAGATTTACTTCTCATTATATCCTTTTTGTCCTTTTAAATTTTATGCCAAGTGCATATACTATTTGTTTAAAATATTGTTGAAACATTTAGTTATTTTATACAAAACAAAACAGAAATCTTAAAATGACTTTATTTGACATGCTACAGAAAAGTCCTGGGGGTATGAATTTTCGGGATTCAATGGTGTAATATGAGTCAAAATGTGATCCATTGAAAAATTATCAATATTTTTAGTGCAAGGTTCTTTTGCAAGTTATTCAATTAATCTACTTGGCCTATTTCCTTGGAGATATGCTCTCTAACAGATTGAAAGTTATTTTTCCCCTTACATTAAGTCTATGATGTGTCCTCATTTTCAATGTTAATTAAGTAGTCCTTAAAATAAAAAAGCTTGAAAAATTTCCCCATCATTGTTGTTATCTATTATACATGATTGATACATGGAAAGTGTGAGTAACATTTTTTTCAATTAACCTGGAGGACTTGGACAAATGACTTTGAGATATCGCACTGGGAACTTTTAACTACTTTTTGAATAGTACAAAGGCTTAAATTTCCATAATACATTAATTTCTAAAGATTTGCATTAGAACTAAATATAACAATCTTAAGTAAATGTAAAGAAGATAAATTTTGTTAAGTATTTTAAGCTAGTACAGTGTAGGAAAATCATACTTAAAGCTAGCTTATGAAAAAATCAAGAAAACTAGAAACAGGTACTGCAATAACCACTATTGCAGACTTTCATTTGTAACTCTCAGAATATCTTCAGCTAATTCAAAGATGCCTAAAAGCCTCAAATATATACATACATACATACATATATTTGTAAACTAAAAAATGTATATAATCATATAATTTATTATTTACCAAATCCTAGACATGATGATATGTGCTTTCGTATAATCTCCAGAACGAGCCAATATGGTAGATATTACTATCATCTTCACTTTACACAAGTGCAAATTGAGACACAGAAAAATGAAATAACATGAAAATGGTCACACAGCTGGTGGGCAACACAGCCTAGGATCCAGGCTGATGTCTCTCTGACTCTTATGGTCTTAACCATGTTTAATGCCTTAAGGAAGACAAAAGTTTGGCATAACATTAAGTAATTAAATTCTGACTTAAAATAGGTGAGGATAAATAATATAAACAGGTGGTACATCCTAAGTACTCAAGTTAACTCATATTTGACCAAAAACTGTTTGGTGAGAGTGGTTTTGTTACCATAAAAATTTTGTATTCTAAAATAGGAAAGTATCATTAGAATCTAAACCCCTAGTTCACACAAAGTTGATTAATACCTATATATTCATCAAATGTAATTTAATTACTTTTATCATTAGAGCCTGAATTTCAGAATTGAAATAGTCTCAGCAAGTATGAACATTCTCTTAGACAGATTAATAGATACTTGCATAATGTATGTCAGAAAATCCACCCAATGACCTGTTCTGCATTTCTTCCTTTGAGAAATTCAGATCCAGAAAAGTGACTTTTATAGACAGTGATACATTAGAAACCAGTTTTCTTCATTATAACCAAGTTTAATAATGATTCTTATTTATGCTGTCTGTTTAGCTACAGAAGAAATAGTTTCTGTTGCTAAAGCAAGGTTTTTAAAGTCATCGCAAATTTTCTACTCAAATTCTCCTGTTCTATCACACAAAGATATACATGTTTTGGAAATGGAGTTTCAAAGTCATTTTGGCAAGAAAAGGTATGCTATATCAAAATATTTGAGAATTTTCTCACTTCTAAATTTTTTATCTTCCTATGTAAAATGATATAAATTGATGTACACTTCTAAAAAATGTGCCTTAAAAAACTTAGTGATCATGAAATTATGTATATATATATAATATATATATATATATATATATATATATATATATTGATGATGAGAAGTAGATTAACTCAACCATATCAGGGAACTTAATAGTTTGACAATGATAATAGATGCTAACTGTACACACTACCAGGAAGACAACATTTTTTTGCTAAAAAATGATTTTAACTACCTACACTATAATATCCAACATATACCAATACAATAATTATATAAACTTTTTAATCAGCTTCAATCCATCTGCAGTTACTTTTGAAGTAAAGCAAAACTCATGTGTGCTTCATGCTTTACAACTACATATATTAAAACACTACAAAAACACTTGGGAATGCAGCCTAAATTTATGTTCATTTAACTACTCAATAATGATAATTAAAATCTCATCTCATGTTTTGATCTGTGGCTAAGACCCATTATTTTACATACAGGGAAGAAAAGAAGCCATTTATCACCAAAACATCTGAGCTCCTCTTTCATATTTCAGCATATATTTTTTTAGTTTTGCCATTTGGCATGAAATTTTTCCCAGTTATAAACAATGTAATTTGATTTATGTCAGTGGTTGTTTATAGGCAACTGTCAAATCTTTTAGTGTTATGCCTTAAATCATTACTGAAAGATTTACTTTTAGTATAATAAGACAGTTTTGCATATTAATTAGGTCATCAGACACATGTTTGCTGAGGTTTAGCAATTGTGTAATAAATACAGAATGGCAGTCATAGAGCTGTTAAGTAAACCTCAGCACATAGACTTCTAATATTTTTTATTGAGTTATCCAAGAAATAATCACCATACTAAATCCAAGTTAAACACTGATGGAATATTAGGGTGTTTAATTAAAAATGAAGCTATGCTGTACATGTGGATAGTTTTGTACAGTGACTAAAAAATAAGTCCATAAAAAATTAATTTCTCTCAGTATAAAGCATACAAATAGCTCTCTTGTGAAGCTAGTAAATGAATTCAACCATTTCTACTGAGACACACACAGTGAAGAAATAGACTAAATAAATGAGGGCATGAACTTCTGGGGAGACCTTCTCAAAGGAACAAGAGTTGGTAAAAGTCACGTACATTAATACTGCCTTATCCAAAGACTAAATTTTGTTACTTCATGCTCAGCAATACCATTGTGAGGGCTCAACAGATGGTCACTGGGACCACAAATTAGTCTCCTTACTAAGTAACAGACAGCATCTAATTGCAGCAGGCCAAAGTTAGGCCATCTTTACACTTGCAAATCCTGACAATCCTGATGCTTTCCATACCTAGGGATGAAAAAATTGCCATTGTCACCAGTACTTAAAACCAGGGTTATTTTGCAGTTGAAATTGGGAGCATAACAAAAAGCACAGACCTGGTGAAAGATGATAGTATGGTGAATTCTTGGGCAGACCACATGACATAGGAAAAAAGGAAAGAGAGGGGAAAATAGGGAGGAGAAAAATGCTATACTAACAATGAGTTCTAGAGTACAGATAAGGACCTATAATGACATATTTTATGTAAATTACTTTAACTCTGCATGTCTTAATTTATTACCTGCTGTCTTAGTTACTTTTCTCTCATTGCTGAGACAAAATACCCAATGACAAAAATTAAGGGAGAAAAGATTTATTTAGCTCACAATTTTGTATAGGTTTCAGTCCATAATCTGGCTCCAAGGCAGGATGGCACATGGCAGAGGGGCAACCATTCATGGCAGTGGAAGACAGCACAAGCAACAGGAGACCTTAACAGCATCTTTCTCCTTTTATACTGTATCTAGAATGCTGGGATTAGAGTGGTGCCAGATGAATCTGTGGACTGATTTAATAATCACACACTGTTAATCCCAGTATCACACACTCTAGATTCTTCCACCTCTAAAAAAGTCTAAGATTACATGAGGTTTTGGGGGGACATCTAGACATAAACCATAACACCTGCCATATAAGAATGTTCCTGATGTCATCTTTAAACTAACATTCAAGAAATGTCCAACAAATAATGGAAACTACTATATCATTTTTCATCATCATTTGATAACTCACACCTTCATTTATCTGTTCACCAAGTATTTATGGAACATGTACTAAGGACCACACTTACTAAGCTTATTTACTAAGGCTTTACACTGGGTCTTGAGGAAACAAAAGTGAACAAACTTTACCCTGAACACACAAGATGTTCATGGTTGGAATGGAAATGAGGTAAGGAGATAGGAGGACAAGAGGGTAAAGCTGGGTGAATAAACACCTAGAAGGGCCTTATGTTTAAAAATGTGGCCTTGTTGGCTCTGTGATCTCATCTACTTGGGAGGCTGAAGCAGGAGAATTGGAAGTTAGAGGAATGCCTAAGCAATGCAGCAAGACTCAGTTTCAAAAAAAAAAAAACCAGCTGAAAATGTAGCTCAGTAGTACACTACTCCTGTGTTAGATGCCTAGTACAGAAAAAAACAAGCGGCCTTTACCCTGAGGGCAACAGAAGACACTGAAGTTTTGTTGTTTGTTTTGTTTTTTTCTATATGGAATGACAGAATCACGTTCTGATATTCTGTGGGGATTGGGAAGGAGGGAGACAAACCTGAGACCCCTGAACTGAACTATGATAGGGTCAGTCAGAAGGAAAGAAATGGAACCCAGAGAAGAGATAAAGAGATGCAATTAAGATGACTTCACTGGATGTGGCAGGGCACAAGAGTGAGAAGATTTCCTGAGTAATGCACTCAAAACTTGGTGGATAGGACTGTTATCCATTGAAATAAAGAATAATAATGAATAATCTGGTTTTGGTGGCAGGACAGGAAAAAGAGAGGAGGCAGAAGTCATTGAAGAGATGATGCATTTGGTAATCAGATTTAAGGTCTCAAAAAAAAGAAAAATAGAGTGGAAGACATTGGATTAAAAAGCCTGAGTTTGGGAGTAGGAAAATCTTCGTTTTCAGCTCCCATTCTGAGTTTAGGGGAAATGTAATCGCTATGAACTCAGTATCTTTATATGAAATGGAGTGAACAGCTGCCTTGGAAGAGTTGTGAAGTAAGGTTATGAAGAGAGGGCATGAGACACTGAGAACTTAAGTAACTTGCCCAAGTGAACATAAAAAAGTAAATGATAGAACTAGACTTTAAGCCCACTTCTCTTCTTCTCAAAACACTACTCTGCTGTTTAGGGTCAGTTTGGGATTGTCTTCATATGGATTTAAAGTTCAAGAGAGAGAGCTAAATATTCTAGTGGGTTATTTTTATTCCAATCTTAAATATTAAATTGCTAAGATTAATTTTCTGCAATTTCACATTTTTATAATCTCATCACTTGATTTTTTTTTCATGAGGAAGAATGATATGCAGAATTAGACTTAGCTAATGTTCATCCTAGGTTTTTCAAGATAGACTTTATCTGGAATTCCATACAATTATCCTCACACTTTCAAAACATCCTTAAAAAGCCAAAATTTTAGTATCCAGATCTGGTACCAGAAAAAGCATAAGATACCGTATTCAAGAAAATTGGTCACCACAAGTGGTGATGTACGGGAGTCCTCAGTGTACCTTAATGTGTGCGCATGTAGGAGTGGAGAGCCTGCGATGCAAATTTGGCAGGCCATTGTATAAGAGGTGCGTGATTTTGATCAAGTAAATTCTACAATAATTAATTACCAAAAACCTGTATGTCTAATGGGTTAACAAGTTCTATTGGTGATTCTGATGTGCAACAAGTTTGGATAACTTTTAATTTAGGAAAGGATGCCTTTGGAAAGAGTCATATATACTAAGCATGATGACACATGTCTCTAGTCCCAGAATTCTGGGAGACTGAAGCAGCAGGACTGAAAATTCAAGCCCAGTCTTGGTAACTTAGTGATTTAGGAAGACACTGTCTCAAAAAAGAAAAAAAATAAAAAAGGGTCGGAGGTATAGCTCAGTGTAAATGTTCAGGTTCGCTCCTCAGTACAGCAAATAAATAAATATTAAAATGCCCCTAATTAAATTACAGATAAGAAGTCAATTAATCACTGAAGCTTGAAAAACATTATTTAAAGGTACTTATAAAAAGAAATGATCTAGTGATGCAAGCCCATTTGTGAGAATCTTTCTTTGCATAGTGGCAGTGTCTGTTCAGTAAAATTTTTACCTCCCAAATGGAGCAGAACATCTTCTGCCTCATGTTCTGATCAGTGTTTTACCACACCAGTTGACTGCAGGCGGAATAGGTGAAGCACATGAACTACATCTATGACACTGGGATTTATGAAAAGCAGTATGGCATGATAACGATCATCACTACTGGCAGGAACTTTCTCTCAGGGAGATTAACCAGACTATAAGGTCATTTACTACTGGAACTACTTAAACAATAGCCATCGAAACTATCACTGATATGATTTTAAATAGGATCTAATACTCAAAACACTTTTTTGTCCCTAAGGTATGTTTTCCACTTGACACAGCATGTTACTTTGGTGCTATAGCTATATTCAGACTGTATGTTATTTTAAAAATAATTTTAAAGTTTCTAGTATTAGTATCCATCAGAAAGTGTAAGTTCATAATGAATTTGGATAAGATATACAGAAAAGAAAACTTTACTTTCTAAGTAAATAATAATAAATTGCTGAAAATTCTCAATATGGATTTAGATGGTAGTATATCCTAGGAACATAGATGGTCATAAGCTTGAATTCTATGCTTTATCATAGATTTCAGTAAAAAGAGGATCCTAATGGGTACTAAGAATTATAGTCATGAAATTTGAGGCTATCCTACACATTCTCTTGAAAAATCTCAGTATATGTCTATTTATAATAGCTGCAAACCTCCTCAGATTGACTTTGGGGAATCACCTAGTGAATATGCATCACTGAAACAGCCCACCTCCTCCCTCGTAGCATTCCCTTATTAACAGCTCCATGCTTTGAGAGCCCACTTGAAACATTATTTTTCCTCATGGATTACCTTATTCATTGACATAAAAATTCATTTTCTAAAAGATGAAATGATATTCTTACCTGTTTCACAGCTGGGCCCAGTGAAGCCTTGTGGGCAGGCGCACAAATTAGCCGCAATACAGGCGCCTCCATTTCTACAGCCGTCTTTGCAAAACGCTAAAACAATTCAGATATATGAATAAGTCAGACAAAATAAATCAGATGTATGATTTCAGAACTTTAGAAGTAAATAGTTCAATAATCTCCCAGCACAACTTTTATTCATTCCTTGAAGATGAACACATCAGGTTGTAAAAGCCATTGTAATGTCATAGTAATGTAATATTTTCCATATATACACAAAACATCAACACAACTAGTAAAACAATATTCTTTCCAATGTTAAAGGAATATTTCATCTGTAAAAAAAATAAGAAAATTTCTTTTCACAAAAACTAGTAATCTTGTATAATAAAAAATGCAATAAAGTTCGATCGTATCTCATTGCAACAATCCAACCTGAAAACAAACCTAAAAATGACAGCTATCTCAGAGACAGCAACTATAATCTAGAGAATGAGACTGTGAAACAGGAAATGATTGAATCCCATGAAACTTTCATTGTTCTACATACTGGCCCAAGTTTGAAAACATTAAAGAAATGACCCATCCTTCAAAAAGTTCTCAGCCAGTCCCGGTGGATTAGAAGTACCAGCAATCAGAAGAATTTCCTGTAGTGGTCTTCAGGGAAACCCTGGCATTCTTCTGACTGGTTGTCCTCCAATTCATGTGAGAATTAGTAGGTTTGCTGTTAGGAATCATAGGAGGCATTGGCTTAGGGGGCGGAAAGATATGCTTCGTTGTTTTGATAAGTGGGTTTTTGGGAATAGGGCTAGAATTAGAATTGATAGTATGAGGGCTATGACTCCGCCTAGTTTGTTGGGGATGGAGCGTAGAATGGCATATACGAATAGGAAGTACCATTCTGGCTTGATGTGGGGCGGGGTACTGAGAGGGTTGGCGGGCGTGAAGTTGTCTGGGTCTCCAAGAAGGTCGGGTGAAAATAGGGCTAGGGAGGCAAGAACTAATCCTATGAACAGGAGCCCTATAATGTCTTTGGTTGTATAGTAAGGGTGAAATGGAATCTTATCAGATTCTGAAGTAAGTCCAGAGGGGTTGTTAGATCCTGTTTCGTGTAGGAACAATAAGTGGATTATCACTAGGCCTGTAATGATGAATGGCAGGATGAAGTGGAAGGTGAAGAACCGGGTTAGGGTTGCATTATCTACGGAGAACCCTCCTCAGATTCATTCTGCTAAGGACAGGTCAGGATGGAGGATCAAAGGCAAAGCTACTGCAGTGCCTAATGCATTAAAGTGGTTTTGGAGATGAGAAGAAAGTTTTCTGTGAGTAGGAATAGGAACTAAAGTCTGAACCACTGCAAGGGTACTTTTTTTTCATATGTGCGGCCTTCAAAGAAGCACCAAAAAGACAGAAAATATGACAGATGAGAAAAACCAGAGAAGGTAAACACAAGATGAATGATTCAAAGCTCCTTACAAGCCTCTTTTTCCACTTCCTTCCACTTACTCTTTGGCTCTGTAAAGCTCAAGAGTTGCTTCTTGATGCCAAGGTCGGGCATGACTACACTAGACCACCTAGCTCCTCCAGGCACTGGAGAAAAGTGTTCTTGCATGTACTTTCTCTAGTTAGATAGATATACTTAGAGTAGTAAAATGCAGACACCTGTACTTGTGGTGCTGAATTAAAGAATGGGCCCAAAGAAGCCATATGGCTCTGTTGATCCGAGGTTCTAAGTCTGTTTTTATCCTATACAAGAAGTAAACTTGGTTCAGTGAGTATCTGAAAATAAAGTGAGAATTTAAACCTCATAAATAATAAAGAATGAATCTTCCAAACCAAGTTTTCTTGGAGTACTTTGGAAGGCTGAAGCCTATTGTTACAACACAGAAATCAAAGATTCAGTGCTCACATCTAGACTAACCTTTGTTCAAAATGTTTTTCTTCCATTTCCAAAACAGATGCATCCAGGAACTAGACTTTGTTCTGGGAAGCTGCAGTCTAAACACTCAAGAAAGATTATACAGATTCTTAAAAGTTCTCCTTTCTTCAGATATAAGAATTATCTGCCTACAGAAGCTCATAATTCCAACAGTTCTTTTTCTGAATAAGAAATAACATCAATAATTAATGAATGGGATCATATTGAATTAAAAACCTTCTGCACAGCAAAGGAAATAACCAAGAGAGTGCAGAAACAAACTACAGAATGGGGGAAAATTGCCAGAACTAATATCTAGAGTATATAGAGAACTAACCAAAACAAGATGCCCTAAATAAAAGACCTAATAAAAAATGGGCTACTGAAATGAACTATTTACATAGTTTTCCAATCAAATCTTTGTGAGATTTGGAACTTCAACTGAGAAAGCCTTCTTCATGTGATCTACAATAAAAGAGGGTCCATGGTTTTGGAAACCAGAGTAATCCTTTCATCCACTGAAATTTTACTTTAATGTACAACTGTAGAGCACTGCATGAGTTATTGCATTACTAATTGTTCCTTGGTCTTTCCTATCTTCCATACAGAAAGTAACATAGTAATTTGATTCTAGTAAACTCTAAGATAAATGACACAATTTATTTGAAGAATGGGATTATTTACAGTTCAAAATGCCTAAAGTCGGTAAACCATATGACATAATAAGGAATATGAATGGTATCCTATGGGATTTGGTAGACTTTCCAAAATAGACTTCTACTCCCTTTGCCTCATCTAATGAAGAAAAACAGAATAATGTGAAAATGTGACTTAATAGATAGTGAACTACAACTGAAATATCCATTGATGGAAATGAAAATATGAGCTTAAAGAATGATCCACTGACATTGACAAGCCAGCTAAAATGAAGAACTACAACATCTACAAATCCCATATACATGGTTAGTTAATCTTTTACAGTACTACTCAACAGCTCATAACAGAGTGTGCAGAAGAAAAACTGTTTAACTGACCCAAAATGGAGATATTTCACGGTGAATGATAGTATAAAAAAGGGGTTGATGATGCCAACAGACAAATAGCTAACATCATTTGTTCATGATTGGGCTCCAATAAAAATGTTGGAAGCTGGGATACAGGTAAAGTAGATAGAAGAAAAGTTTCAAAAAATGAAGAAAACCTTGAAGAAGATCAAAAGTTGTAGAAGGAACAATGTACTTGGAGTTAAGAGAATAAAGTGGTGAAATTTCAAATGTTAAGGATAGAGCAGTTCTGGACAAAAATGTCCAGAATTTTCTCATGGAAGTGACTTTACGAAGAGAGATATGAAAACCTCTGTGGCTGATATCACGAAGCAGGGGCAAAGGAGCAGAACTGTTTGGTAGGTGTCAGATTTTAAAGCTCTCAGTAACTGTGCGAGGTGTCCCTAAGACACAGAACAGTGATGATAAGGGATAGAGAGATAGATAACACTGTACATAATGGAACAGGAGTTGGCATCGAAACAACTTACCTTTGCACGTGGTCCCATTCCCTGTATAGCCAGGCTTGCAAACACAGTTGTGTCCTCCCACGGTGTTGAAGCATAAAGCGTTTTCATCACAATTGTGCTGATTCGTGGCACACTCATCATGCTCTGAAATAAAGAATACAATTTTGTTATGCATGTTTTTCAAAGGTGCAATATTTTTAAATGCACCATTACCTTAGTTATTACAAGGCAATTCTTTCAGCCACAGTCATATATAAATTATAAACTAAAGAAGACTTCAGATTTTGGAGTACTCTATACTTCTTCAAAAATACATACAATTTATATTTCCAGAAACACATTAAACACAAAGGAATTTGGAGAAAAGACACATCAGTGGTAGGATGGGATAGATGGGGATTAATTCTATGAAGAATATTCTATTTTACTTTGGTTGTTTGAGCCAGGGTCTCGTCATGCAGTTCATGCTGACCTTGAACTCACTATGTAGCCTAGCCTGGCCTCAAATCCATGGCGATCCTCAGGACTGCAGGCATGTGCCACCAGGCCCAGCTCAGAAGTATATTCTAAAGTCACCTGTGTATAGTCTGTGGGAGTTATTTTTCTGAAATGAATCTGTTAATATATGGGGAGTTATTCTTCTGAAATGAATCTGCCACCTTACTCTTCCCTGTAAAACGTGAAGAGTAACAGAAGGAGGAGGAACTGTTTCGTTCCATGAGTCCTGACCTGCAAGACAATGGAATTGAAATTCTGGAAGTTAGGTGCCTCCAGCAACACCTGCTCCATACTTCCAGATATAAATATACTTATGCAAACTGCTGGGGAATATTTGATCTCCTTAGCAAATTCCCTACCTCTACAAAGAACGTGTCACACATCTATGAAATAAGACAAACTTCGTTTTATAATATATGCAAAAACAGATGCAAAAGTGTGCAACCATGCAACTAATACTATCCTTTTTTAACTGCCTATATCATAATACTTTGGAAACTACTGAATTATTTGACTGTTTCAGCACTGTGTGAGAGAGGCAAAGCTAGTATCACTATCACTAGTTTAAAGAGGAATAAACTCAGACAGTTTATGTTGCCTGCCAAGTTCATAAAAATAATCACAGGTAACTTCAGAATTCTAGTGTTTATCAAAAATGCAAATCTAAAAGAGAAATCCAGTAAGTCTGAGGAAGAAAAGACAACTAACATCAAAGTCAAGATGAATAGGAAATAAAGCATGTAAGGAAACACTTTAGTCATCTAAAATCACTATAGTAAGTGACACAGCTTGTTACTTGTTTTTTAATATAAATTTTTTAGGGGCCAAAATTTAAATGTGCATTTTAAAGGCCTATTGATTAAGTCATTAATTCGATATGATGTAAATCATGAAAACACAGAGAAATGTTTCCTTTTCATTTTAGAACACTTTGTACTCACGATATTATAATGGTAATGTATCAGTGTAACTTTAAAAAAATTACTCTTGGCAATGCAGTTAAGATTTGACTAAAAGAAATTACTACAACAAGTAAAATAGAAGGCTCTGTGTTTCATTTTTAAAAAATAAAGATTAACATTCCACTATGATATTTTATATCTCATTCTGTAGAGGCACGGAGTCACTACACTTTTTTTTTTTTTTTGCGGGATCGGGGATTGAACTCACGACCTTGCACTTGCCGGGCAGGCGCTTAGACCGTTGAGCTAGATCCCCAGCCCTGTTTTTGAGACAGGGTCTCACTATGCCGTTCAGGCTGGCCTTGAGCTCACTTTGTAGCCCAGGCTGGTCTCGAACTCACAACGATCCGCCTGTCTCAGCTTCCCGAGTGCTAGGATTACAGGCGTGAGCCACCACGCCCGGCTTACACTTTTAATCATATCCCTGTAATAAAATTCTTAGTGATCATTTCAATAATTTAGCACAGAAAGAAGATATTTTAATCACTAAGACTCTAGAATTGCATGAATGGACATCTTATTTTCCAAATTCCTGGCTGAATTACTCAAAGGTATACAAAATACCACCTTGCTCTCCAGTATCAGAATATTTCAGGTTTTTTTTTTTAAAATAAATTACTGCTTACTATTGGTAGCTTAGAAATGACTAGATTACACCTGGGCTTCCTAGGTGCAGCTACACCTGGAGTCCTAAAATGTTAGAGGGACCAGAATAGGCATCCTCTTGCCTTTGGATTCCGCTGCCTGCTGCCTGGAGCAAAATAAATCTACACTCTGAAGTTTGTACCTGCTGCTGATTTTCTTCCTGATGCAATTGAGACTGCTGCAGTTAATCTATAAATCTCCATATGGACAACCATAGGCCCTTTACAGACAGCTGCTGATTGATTCGATGCTATCTAATCATTCCTGCCTTGATTGTCTCTTAATTAGCCTGTACTCACTGGTTAGAAGAACGGCCTAACAAGGTTTGGTTTAGCACTCAAACCAATGATAATGTTTGATGAATGTTAAATAACTACTGAACCTAAGGCCTGATTTCGTCTGTCATCATTTACCACTGTGGTTACTGAAATGAGTGAATATACTCCTAACAGTTCAAAAGTAGAGACAGTTTGTAGGCTTTGAAATGCGCTTCTGCCTTTATATATACTGCTCTCTGTGCCTGAAATATTCTTCCCTTCATGTTCTACTGGAAAACTCTCACCATCTTTTAAAATTATATTAAAATACCATGCATTTTGTGAATATACCTTAGTCTCCTCCTCATGCAAAGTTTTAGGCCACTGTATTTTTTCCCAGTACCATGTACCAGGCTCTACAATTCTGCTATACTATAATTTTCTACTTCTTGGTTTATATTTTCAAGCCACAACTTGGGATTGTAAGCTTTTAGACAAGAATTTTGGGTGTTCTCTGTATTTCATTTCAGTATTCAAAAATATTTCTTGAGCCGGGGATCTAACTCAGTGGCCTAAGGGCCTGCCTGGCAAGCACAAAGTCATGAATTCAATCCCCGGTGCCACCAAAAAAAAATATATATATATACATATATATATTTCTTGAATGAGTGATTGAATGACTGAATAAGTAAACCACGGTAGAAACTGATTCTGCCAACACTGAAGCCAACCCAAATTTGTTCAGTTATATACTAGATGGTAAATAGGGAAGTACTTTTGAAAATCCGAGCTATTTTTTACAACAATTTTACCATAATAGTGTTTGATTTGATTTTGAGTATTTAAAAAATTAAATAAGGTACTAAGACATATTATGAAAACAGAAAATATTAATTTTCTTATATTATCAACTTTAAGTTTCACAGTACTTAACATTGGTTATAGATGTATGCATAGTTACAACTAAAATTAAACTGTGACCTTTGGAAAATTTTTAAAAAATTCTTATATCTAACAAAAGAATTAAGTTTAATTTGATAGTGCTTCATAAAACAGAATGTAAATGAAGTGACAAGAGAACATTCTGTTACGGTATTTCAATAAATAATTATTGCTGCTATATCCACTTTTGATCAAATATTAATATCTTACCATTTCTCTGACTCACACATACCTGATTACTTCTTTAACATTTTCAATACACAATAAGTAAAATTAAATAAAACAAAGAAGGACCAATTCTAGGATAAAACTTAAATCACTAGTGTTTGAGAAGAGCATTCCAGAATGCAATAGTGAATGAATCCCAAAGTTTATTTAACATATACTGAAAGACAGATATTTAGATCTGATGTTCAGAACATTCAATCTGTGTGAGTCAATGCTATTTTCGTCAATGAATACTTTATAGTTCAAGTGATATGATAACCCAGATAGCAGCTGAGATTGCACTCAAATCCAGCTTTCTAACTCTTCTTCATTAAAATATTAGCATACTGCTATTTTAACCAAAATTTACTAATTCATTGAATAAGTTTGAAATTTAAATGGAGAAAAATAAACGTATAGAAAGAAGACATAATCTTAAAGAGAAAGTTGTTAAAAATGTGTTCTGTGTGCCATAATTTCTTTTTCTCTGCATCTATTCATATAACACAAAATTGATTTCATGCCACAGCAAGGTTTAATACGGTAAAATTCCTCCACAGGGTGTAAACAAGGTAATATATACACCTGGATTCCTCCAAATGGAGATGTTATTTATAACAATGATTTTTTTTCACTGATTAACTCCTAAAATTGATAGGTTAATGAATCCAAATCATTTTCAGAGTACACACCAAAAATGTCATCAGTCTTCATAATAATGGTTGGCATTAAGTTGAGCTTTAAATTTAGTATTAATAATGAATTCTTCCCAGAAAAAAAAATAAGTGCTGAGAGGCAAAATCAGTCCCTCTGAAATGCACATAGCTTTAGTCACCTTCATTCTAACACTGGTGTACAAGACAACATAGCACATGTTTTATTCAAGAATTTCAATATGATACAAAATGCACATACTGCCAAAATAGGGATGAATAATTATCTATGAAATATCTCTACACTTGTATTGAATTAAATACATTTTTTCAATGTCTATTTTATTTTAAGGTCTTCTTGGCACAAGAAGTTTATAAACAAAAATAGGTGCCCTTCAGAGCACTTACAGTTTAGTTGAAGATGTAAGACAAGAACAAATTCCTTTAATATTCACTATGAATACTAATAAAGTAAAGAAATAAGTTTGATGTACAGAAGGTTGTAAGAGAACAAGGGAAGAAGTCATTTCTATTAGGGTCACATGGGAATCCAAGAATGATTTTATGTGGAATGAAATATTTGACATGGACATTTCTCATATGTGTTGGGATGGAAGAAGGCAAAAGTTAAAATTAAAACACCATTGGTGTACATTTTATTTCTGTTTTCAGAATGCTATAGCTCTTAAAAATTTGTGAGAACTTGATTTCCAATAATAACAGCAATGATTCAGTGCTTACTACATACTGCATACTTTGTAATATATGTTATCTCATTCAATTTTTATATTAATTGGGAAACATTTTCATAAGTTTACAGAAAATTAAACTTAGCTTGGGGAGGTTAATTAATTTGTCCAAGATCACAGAGCTAGAAAGTGTTAAAAGCTGTGAATCACAACGTGACACCAAAAACTAGATTGAGCACTAAGCACTAGAGTTGCCTGATGCATTTAATGCTTATGCTTTCCCCAACTCCAACCTATTTTTTATCCTAATATTCTTTGTAATTATCCATAAGTTTTAATATTTACACATTGGAATCTCTTTATATTGCTTGCTAAGTCTTCTGTGCTTCACAATTAGCAAGTTATTATTCATTATGGTATTTGCCACTATTTGGACGCTGTTCAACAAGGGTCTTATTAGAGTTACAGAACTTTATGTGGCAAAAGATTGAGGTAACTTTCTGTTCATACTTAAATACTTACTGTTT
Organism: Cuniculus paca; assembly: GCA_004365215.1. Lineage (NCBI taxonomy): Eukaryota > Metazoa > Chordata > Mammalia > Rodentia > Cuniculidae > Cuniculus > Cuniculus paca. The sequence continues at coordinate 19,875 of RJWT010010568.1, forward strand.
TCACAAGATTAAGAGAAGTTTTTTTTTTAATGAAGTACCAAATATAGTCAAGTTCCAATTTCTATAAAACAAAGTAACCAGCTCACAGCATTAATTTCTCCAATTTAAAAATCTCTTCATATAAATCTCTTGTTTGTCATAGATCTTTTTCTTGGGTTAAAGGTGGTATAGTGTTAGTTATTATAAATGTAATGCCAACACTCCTCAAAGGACTCAACCAAAAAAGTGAACTACAGGTCAATCTCCCTGATGAACATACATATAAAATTCTTCAGTAAGATTTTGGCAAAAAGAATGCAGCAAATTATCAAAAAGATTATATACTACGACTAAGTAAGATTCATCCTAGGAATGCTGGAATGGTTCAACATACGCAAATTAATAAATGTAATACACCATATTAAAAGGTGCAAGGATGAAAACCACATGATCATCTTAATGTATGCAGAAAAAGCATTTGACAAAGTTCAATATCCATTCACGATAAAAACCTCAAAGAAAATTGGGAAAAAAAGTAGCTATCTCAGTTGTATAAAAAGCCAGCTATGACAAACCAACAACCAGCATCACATGAAATGAAAAAACCTGAAAGCTTTCACTCTAAAATCAGGAACAAAACAAGGGTGTTCACTATCACCACTCTGCTTCAATATAGTTTTGAAATATTAGTGAGAGCAATTAGACAAGAGAAAAAAATAAAAGAAATATGGATAGGAAAGGAAGAAGTTAAATTATCATTATTTGCAGATGACATGATTCTCAATATAGATGACACAAAAACTCTATTGAAAGTCTCCTAGAATTAATAACAAAATTCAGTAGTATAGCAGTACACAAAGTCAATATTCAAATATCAGTAGTGTTCCTATACACAAATAACAGACTCACAAAGAGAGAAATCAGGAAAATAACACCATTCACAGTAACATCAAGAAAAATGAATTAGGAATTAACCTATCTAAGGAAGTGAAAGACCTGTACAATGGAAAACTAGTACTCTGAAAAAGGAGATCAAAGAGGATATCTGCAAGTGAGAAGATATCCCCTGTTCTTGAATAGGCAGAAACAACACAGTAAGTCCCTGACTTATGAAAGTTCAATTCATGGAGAATGTTCTTAAGTTGTATTCATTCAGAAGCACAACAAAGTCTTATATATCTTTGACACAACGTACAATGTAAAACTTTTCCTCTTGCTTCCAGACACCCTGAGCTCTGATTGAGCACCGTATTACCATACACTGTCACACTCTACAGTAAGCACACAGCAGCACAACTGTGACAATGTCTGCCAGATAGATGAACTGCTTCCAGAATTTGATCACGTGCTTGCTCATAATTCGAGGTCCATTCATATCTGTGAAAGTTTGCAACTCAGATATTCATAAGTTGGAGACTTACTTGTATAGCAAAAATGGCCATACTTCTGAAATTGTTATTCAGATTTAATGCAGTGCCAATTAAAATACTGAAAGCATTCCTCAAAGAGCTAAAGTTAATCCTAAAATTCATATAGAATCATAAGAAACCTAGAATAGCAAAAACAATTCTGGAAAACAAGGAAAAGACAGGAGATATCACAATCCTGTACATCAAATTATACTACAAAGCTACAGTATAAAAATAGCATCATATTGGGAAAAAAAGAGACTAAAACAAACAAACAAAAAACAAACTTGAGGATCAAGAAGTACCAAATGAAGTATCAGAAGATGCAGAACTAACTCCAAGCACACTCAACTACTTTATTTTTGACAAAGGAGTCAAACACTTTCACTGGAAAACAAGAATCTCTTTAACAAATGATGCTGGGGAAACTAGCTTTCCACATGCTGAAGACTGAAACTAGACCCATATCTCTTACCATCAACTGAACTAAAATAGAAATGGATCAAAAATCTAAATATTAAAACAGAAACAATCTGCTGGAAGATAAAATAGGTAAAAGTCTTGATGACATAGTAGGAAAAGACTTCATTAACAAAACTGATTGCACTGGAAATATTACAAAGAAAAAAACAAATGAGATCACATCAAACTAAAAACCTTCTGCACACCATCGACAGAGTGAAGAGACAACCTACAGAATGGGAAACAAATTGCCAGTAACTCTTCAGACAGAGGACTAATACCTAGAATACATAAAGAACTAAAATATACTAGATTCCTCCCAATTTAAAAGCCAATCCAAATATGGGCATCTGAAATGAATACTTAAATGAAGAAGTACAAATGGCCAATAAATACATTTTTAAAATGCTCAGTATCTCTGGTCCCTTGAGAAATGCAAATGGCATTTAAATACAAGTTTAAATATCAGTTATTTCTCTCCTGTGAGTAATCAAAAGTATAAACAATGAGCAAAATAGAGATAGACATTAGGAAGTAGGAAGAACTTGTTCAAATGGGAGGGAACAAGAGATGGGGCAGGAGGAAAGGAAGGAAGGGTAAAAGGATTTGAAGGGAGCAAAGAATTGAAAAAATATGGAAATAAAGCTTTTATAAATGGGGAGGGGAAGAACATCTGGAGGGAGAAGAGAGAAAGGGATAAAAAAATTGATATGTGTCATGTATACATACAAATCCCCCTTGATGAAGGTGTTCTTTATGTACTGTAAACATGAGCTGATAAAAAAGAAATTCTTCAAACTAAACATTAACCCAGTTTGGCAAACAAATGCTGCTAATGTCTGAGAGCAATGTTGTGATGGTCACACTCCCTGTTCACTACTCCAGATGAACTCCATCTGACATGCCCAGCATCTGATTGTGTGGCTGGCACCTTTACACTCTAGATTCTGCTTTTCTGCTAACAGAACAAAATATAACTCCATGGCTTGCCCACCATCCTCAGAGAAACTTTCATGTGATGGGCTTTAGTCACTAAAATACAGTGCCCTACATGTATTTTTTATCTTTTATTCTTTTGCCAAAATCTAGAAATTCTAGGGAAATAGTCACTAAAATGATATACAAAAGCTGCTTCACTTTTCCTGACCTGTTTCCTGGGTTACAAACTTCACGTGAATAAATTTACTCTTTGGTTATGGCAAGACATGCCCCTAGACATAGACAAGCTATCTTTAGTCTTACTGTTCTCTGATTATTAGACACTTCGGAACCATTTTCCTTAGGTTTAAGGCCAAATAAAACTTGGAATTTCACATAAGTGTACATGTCCGTTGAGGAACTTAATAACAGCATTGAACTACACGTTTAGAGGAATAGTTTATTTCAAAAATGTGTGGCTGCTTAACCATTTTCCTCCTACATTTCTGTAGGCCAGATTTCTTCCCTTAAAGTATGAATAGATTTTGCTGAAGCTCATCTATATTGTTACACATATGTGTCCACACCAAAGTAAATGTGTCGTTATCTGCACTGGCTTGTGAAGAGCATCAGAATCACAGTCCATGAATCAGCTATACTGAGACTTCCTTGTGTTCTAAAAAGATTGGCAACAATCTTAAGAACTCATACAAAATGTGTCATCTCTAGTGTATCAAACTAAATCTTTGAACTTGCTCACAGCTTCTTAGAACCCTCATAATTATCCTGCCGCCTATCTCTTCAAATGAGTACAAACTTTAAAGTATGTCTTACATTACAATTCAACAATTCTAGATATTTTTCAGTCTAGAAGAAGGAAATGGAAATCATTCCTTTTTTCTCCCTACTGTTTTCTTTTTCACAGATATTTAGTGGTCTGTATATGAAGACAGTGTTCACCACTACCAGTAATTCAAATCTGTACAATCAAAACATTTATGTCCTAATGATACTCATTTTTGAAGGACATTTTTATAAAATTAGATGATTTTAAATATCCTCAATCCACCAGTCTGTACTAAGATCAAATCTAATTTTGAAGGATAGGGTAAAAAAAAATGAGAAAATTATGTACTCTTAATGAACAATAGCAAGAGGCAGTGTGACGTAATCCATGTTCTGCTTTCCAGACAGGTTTGATTTTAGATGTCATTTTGTCCCAGTTACATGACTCTGAGAAAACTAGTCAATTTTTCTGTGATTAAAATGAGGAAGTCAAAACCTATATTGGAGAGTTATCATAATTAATAAACTTTAGTGATAATTATAAAGACCCTAACAAATAATACACACAGTAAATGTCAATTATCTACTTATTTTTGTTAGGGAGAATTTTTCCTTCAGCTTTACTAAGTACACAAGGTCCAA
>RJWT010010569.1:0-24073 GCA_004365215.1 Cuniculus paca
TCAGCTTCCTCCTCCATAAAATGGGGCCAACACTGCCTGACACATGTGTGGCTCCACCTTGTCAGTAAGACAATGTGTGTGGGAAAACACAGTGCTCGATAAGGAGACACTGTCACTATTTGGTCACAGCCACACCTGCAAAGTCTTGCTGCGTGATACCCTTCCTTCACTGGCCCAGGTTGGATTTTTGTATGACAGTCTTCATGTCTAATAAAACTTCTAGGTTACATATAAGTGAGGTATTGGACCCAGGAGCTATTTTCTATTCCATGAGACTTTGATATTTTCAATATGCTGCAGTCTAATACAAAGCTTCCTGTCAGGCCAAGTTGAATGCTGCTGCCTTCCACATACATAAGAATTATAGTGCTGCCAGCATGAAATAGCACCCTTCTCCAGCCCCGTAGCTCATTTCTTCTGCATTTTCTCTGTGGTCCTCATGGTACAGCCTCTTGCTGTTCTCGCTGAATTTTTGACCGATTTACCGATCTTTGCTTTGTAAATTCCACCCAACTCCAGTCCCATCTGTGGACTGTAGTGCCGTGAAAGAGCTCTCTGACTCCGTAGAGGGAAAGTGCTGGGGCTTTGCAGGAGAGCCCCGTGTGATGGTTTTGCTCTTTCCCCAAATCTCTTGTCAGAATGAGCTTGGAGAATCAGTGGCTCATACAGAGAAGAAACAAGGCCAAGTTCCTCATCCTAGACTCCAGCATGAGTATGGCTGGATACTCTCAGTTCCTTCTGTCCACCTGAAAGATGATTAGGAAAATTAGGCAGTGAGTCTGCCCTCATGCTGGAGTGAATTTTGTTCCCTAGAGAGCCCTGGATATCAGAAGAATTAGATGAAAAAGGGGTTCTGTTTAGGTCTGTGCATTAATGTTGAAATTCATAGTAACGGTCACGGTTAAATTGTACTGAGACCTTACATTGTGCCAGGCACCATGCTAAGTGTTTTCCATGTTCCATTTTTATTGCTTACAAGAATAGGATTAAGGCCAAATTGAGGTACAGAATGGTAAATAGGGTACATAAACAGCAAAGTATAAAGCTATAATTTAGGGCACTCTGTTCAATCCACTCCTTTGGTCTCTTAACCACAATCCTCTACAGTTCATCATCTTTTTATTTTTGAAGTGCTACCAGGTGGACTCCTCTGATATGAAAGCAGAAGGTATCGCTGATTCCTGGTCACGGGAATGCTGTAAACAGATAGTGTCAGTGGTTCCTGAGTGAAGGCCTCCTGGTATTAGTGATCTCAGTTTCTTCCTAGGTCTTTCATGGATCCAGGCTTCCTGCTGCAACTTCCAAATCCCATCCACAAGAGAGGCAGGGAAAAGTTGTGCAGGACAGCAAATCCATGGGATAATATGACATTGGAAACAGGAGATTGTTTCTTTCATTCATTCATTCATTCAACAAAGCTACGTGCAGTACATCTGTACATGCCCTTACACCAAATAACCCCATCATGCCTACTAAGACAGCTATAAATAAAAAAGCAAAGCAAAGCAAAACAAAACAAAACAAAAAAAGCAGACCTCAGAAACAAGTGTTAGGTGAGGATGTGGAAAAAGTTATACTCTTAAATTGCTTGTGGGCATGTAAAATGGTGCACCTGCTGAGGTAAACAGCATGACAGTTCTTCAAAATGGTAAACCTAGAATTACCACACAATCCAACAATTCCACTCCTAACTCTGTGCCCAAAAGAATTGAAATCAGGCACTCAAACAAAAAGTTGTGAGCCAATTTCACTGCAGCATTATTCACAAGAGCTGAAAGATGGGAGCAACACAAGAATGATAATCAGGGCCAGGGATTTAGCTCAGCGGCACAAGCGCCTGCCTGGCAAGTGCGAGGTTGTGAGTTTGATCCCCAGTATTCCCCCAAAAAAGATAATTACACTGTGTTTTATAAATGTAGGGGAATATTGTTCAGCCTTCAAAAGGAAGAGAGTTCTAATCATGCTACAACAGGGATGAACTTTGAAACATTGTACTTAGTAAAAGAGACCAAACACAAAAGAACAAGCATTGTATGATTCTACATACTTATATTAATTATCCAAAATAGGCAAATTCATACACAGGAAGTAGATTCAAGGGTTATATGGAGCTGAGGGAGGGAAGAATGGAAAGTTAGTATTTAATGGGAGCAGAGTTTTTGTTTGGGGTGATGATAAAATTTTGGAAATAAAGGATGATGGACGCATCTAATGCCATGGAACAGTGCATTTAAAAATAATTAAAACTACAAATTTAATGTTGTTTATACTTTACCACAATTTTTTTTTAAAAAATCACAACAGAAACAAAAACTGACTTTGTAAAGGGGGAAAAAAATCCCCTCGAAATACCCAGGGCTTCTGCTTAGCACAGGACTTGGTCTCTAGTAGATGCACATTTCTTTTCTTGCTGAGCCAAACTGGGAACATAATAATTCTATTTGTAGTTGAAAATGGCAGTGAGGCTGTTGAGTGTAAATTTTACTACCATGGCAACTGTAGAACACAAAGATGATAAAAATGAAAACGCAGGAATATTTTTGGCAGGTGGGGTCAGCTGGAGGTAACATCCTCCTTACAGGTAAATGCAAGATTTGAAGGAGAGTGAATTGTTAATAATTGTTATAAAAATTCAAGATCCCTACTAGACAGTGTCCTGTATTCCAGTTAAGGGCATCTAGGTCGCTGTTTGGACAAATTAAACTAAAAAGTGTAGAGGATAAAGTCCAAGTTGATATGGAATCTTTGTGAGAAGCTGTCAAGGGAAGACAAGAGGCCAACCATACTTACTGCCATTCATTCACAATGCAGTTTACATCCTCAGGAAGGGACATTGTGGATCTACAGATTCCCTGGGAGGTTGGCAAAGTCAAAGCTGGTACCTGGGAGGAAGAAGAAGGACCACAATTTGGCCTGTAAGGAAATAGACCTGGGAGGAGATAAAAGGGGCTTTCTTGCTGTGTAGTTTCATGGGCCAGATGTCTCTTTTAGAAGAAGAAAATGGTTTCTAAATGCTGCTGTGAATTTCGTGTGACTTTCAGTTGTTCTCTCTGCATTTAGGCTAAGATCACCACTTTTGGGTTGGGAAGGAAAGTTATTTCCACCACCTAATCTCTCTCTCCCTCTCTCCCTCCCTTCCTCTTCCCCTTTCCCTTCCTCCTTCCTGCTCCCTCCCTCCCCTTCCCTCCCTCTCTTTTTCGGGGGGGGGGTCCCTGTCCCCTCTCCTGTCCCCAGCCCACCCTGTCCCCAGCCCACCTTGCACTTCTCCAGACTCACTCCTGAGTTACTTCCCCTTCCATCACTTTGTATGTGTGACTCAGTGACACCATGAAGAGCCGGGCCTCCTGACACTGCACTTGAGTGTCTCCCATTAGGAAAAGTCTTTAGGCAGCCCATAAAAGAAGGCTGAGTGACTTTCCAGTAGTAGAGAGACTAGGGTTTTAGAATTAGGGTTGCATGTGAAGCTGTTTCTGACACTTCGTAGTTGTGTGACTTAGACGAGTCATAGAACCTCAGTTACCTCCTCAGTAAGATGGGTGTGATGAGACCCATGTCCCAGGATTCATGCACACACATCCATGTGTGAGAAGCACCTATACCCAGGCTGCATATAAGCAGCTGCTAAGGACTTGGTAGCTACTGATGTGATGAAGAAGCCAAATAGCCATTTTGTGTTAAATGGATATGGAATTCAAGTGCACCAATGCTAGTCAGCTTGAAAAGTCCCAGGGATGCACAATTCAGCCGATGTCAAGGTAGTACTCAGCTGCATGCCATGGTACAAGAGGTAGCATTTGTACATCGCTTCTAGTACTTGTTGCTTCAAACTGATTTACACCCATTATCATGTTCATTTTTCACGCTGACCCTGTGATGTTTGTACTACTATTATACCCATTTTCTGGAAGAAAAAATACTGAGGCTTAATGGGTTTAGATGACTCATCCAAGATCATCCAACTAGTAACTATCTGAAGCCAGAAAGTCTGACTGTAGAGCTCAGATGCAGCACTTACATTCTGGATGCCTGTGGGCAAGACAGCTTTGTTATGGTCAGTTTGAAGGCTGAACCAGGAAGGTGAGAATCTCAGTATCAGACGTGTGTTATGATCACTCAGTCTTTGATAGTCTCCTTTTACCGTGAACATTTCCCAGTGTGCCCAGAGAATGTTGCTTTTCCAGGCTTGCCAAATTCAGTTCCTATCAATCATGCATTAATGAGTTCATTCTTCCCCTCATTCATTCTGTCCACTTTCATTAGCTCAACAGCTCCCTTGCACCAGAACTGCTCATGTTGGAGAGCATTTATTGAGTGTTGAGTGGCCCCAGGCCCTGCACTAGTGAATTGCACACATTATCCTATGTGCTCTGCATGGGAGGCCTCATTACCTCTTTCTGCTTATTGCTACTTTACAGTTGATAAAATAGGTTTATAAGGAAGTGGAAGTAGTTGCCTTAGCTCCCCCTAAGATGTAAGTGTCAGAGCCAGGATACAAATTCTTCAAGGCTTTCATCGTCCCTGAGATAGGTCTTCTCTTTTTCAATTCCTGTATCGTTGGTTCCCAACTGGATTGGGCGCCAGAATCACTGCAGGGCTTGTTAAGACAGATTGCTGGGCCTTGCCCTAATTAGGGCTCCATTGAAGTGGGTTAGGATGGGGTTGTCAGTGTGCATGCTGAGCAAGTTCCCAGGGGATGCTGATGTCTCCAGGACTCTGCTTTGGGGATCCCTGCTCTAGTCAGGGGTCTCTAAAAATAGAATCCTGTCTTTGTTGTTACTCTAGAATTCCACAATTGTTGCTACAAAGTGGCTGCTCGACATGTATTTGCTACTTCGAATTGTCAGTGTACATTCATTGATCCTTTGTGGCCCATACTGTGTTTTTATATCTCGGTGTGCAAATTCTCAGGCTTTACTATGTGGGGTTTAAAGTTCTTGGGGTCAGGAACTTTATACTCTTAACACCTATGCAGAGTCTTACAAACACAAAGTGTTTGGTAAATATGAGCAGGTTGGTTGATTGAGTCCTACCAATCTCACTAAGACCAAAATTCTAAACCAGATGAAGTCTAGGAGTCTAGCTGTTGAGATAACCCCTAGCTGTCTGCAAGAGGGCCTAGCATATAGGTGGCCTTCAATAGTGTTTGTCGAATGACTAAAACTAGTGCAGCAGTTTGAAAGTTTGCCTGTTATCTTCAGCTTGATTTCAGCTTGCAAGTTCAGCCTCAAAGCATAAATTGGCAGATAGGATTGTCCACAGCTTGCAGTTGACCTCCAGCAATGATTCTCAACCCTAGCTGCACACTGAAATCACCTAGAGATGTTAACAAAATACAATGCCTTATATTTGTCCCCAGGGATTCTGGTTTAGTTGGCTTGGAGTGTGACTCAGGCCGCAAGAGTCCTAAAGCTCCTCCAGGTGATTCTAACATGCATTCAAGGCTGGGAACCAGAGATATAGGGTATCTGGCAATTTTTCTCTTGGTGTTTATAGGGGCTGTGCATGTGTGTGGCCATGCAGATATATGTGTATGCACACATGCATGTGCCAAGAAGCAGTGAGTCACATACTCCTCTTGATTGGTATAGAGTATACATCTCTCTCTGACTCTGAGATGAGGGCACATGGCCTTTTAGAAGTCAAGGCTCAGGGAAAACTTCACAAAGTCAGATGGTACCTGAGAGCATCAAGGATGCCTGCTTCCCTCTCCTTGGCCACCATTGGTCAACTGCTGGTTGCCACATTCCATGGTGGTGGTGGGGCTCAGTTTCAGGGCTGCAGGCAGGACTGGGTCTGAATGCAGGTGGTGTGGCTATTGCAAGCCCTTTTTGTTCTCTCTGTTCAGAAGAGGTCATGCTCTCCAGGGGCTGGTGTGTGGGGTTTAGCATTTGGCACCGTGTGCATCGGTACTGAGTTTGTTCTTGGGTTTCTTGGTGGAAACATACACGGCTACTTGAGCCTCACAAGCTGCCAGAGAGCAGTGGGAAAGGCCGTGCCTGGGTCTCCACCCCAGCAGGTTGCTTGACTCAGCACAATCCTGGTGTAATTAAGCATGACAAGAAAAAAAAAAGGGGAAAGAGCCGGTGCTTACCCATGTGCACTCAGCCCAGGTCCCAGGGGGCCCGGGCATTCAGGAGTGCCAGCTGCTGTCAATTTTATTGGAGCCAAGCTTTGGCTCGCCTACTGCCATCTCCAGCTCTAGGTCACTGGGAGTTGGGATCTGTTTCAGTGGCCTGGAGGATTGGGTCTCCTCGATAAATGATTGGGTGAGCAATTCTCATTCCCTTCCCATTTTGTCTTTCTTTTCCTGGGGCTTTGGAAGCTGTGAGAGACTTGATCACATCAATATATTTAAATCATCCAGTGTTATTTGAACAGCATCCCCAGGTAAGGTGCTGTGCTGGACATTACAGCAAGGACTGATAGTTAGACTTGACTTTATTTTTTCCTAACTGAACTTTTACTGTGGGTAGGAAAGCGTGCCATCATTGTGAAGCCTGGAGTAGATTCCTGTTATCCACCTAGGCCAGACAGGTAATATAAATGAGTGATTAGGGTTGCCTGTGAAATCCTAGGGAGTAAGAGGTCCACAGTGAAGTGCGCAACCACAAGCCCAGCCAAAAGTCATTGCTACAGTGTGTCCCCCACAGGCTCATGTGCTAAAGGTTTGGCTCCCAGTATGGCATTGTGCAAGTGTCAGAACCTTTAAGAGATGGGGCCAAGTGCAGCAAATTAGGTTAGGGAGCATTGACTTCAGAAGAGATTATCAATACAGTTTCTATACAGTCCAAGTTAGTTCCCATAAGAGTGTGTTACAAAAAGAACAAGCCTGACCCTGAATCTCTCTGGTTCCCTTCTGGCCATGTGATCTCTTCCCCATGTGCTCTATCATGACCTCTATCATGATGCCATCCAATATGAGGCCTTCACCAGAGGCTGAACAGATGGGGATGTTCAGACTGGGGAGCCCATTGTAAATGATCAGCCTCCAAAAGTATGAGCTAAGTAAGCCTCTTTTCTTTATAAAGTACTGAACATCAGGCATTTTGTTATAGCAACATAAAATAGAATTATAATAGGAATTTAAAACAAAATAACTTTTTGACAGCCAAACAAAAAGTAGTCCATGTGTCAAGACTCCATGGTAGGCAGAAATGTGACTCCCATTCTGGCCGCTTTGGGTGATGAACTCTCAGCTAACAGGCTAAGGACTTTTTCTTGTCTGTATGAGGGTCCAAAAATACAAAGCTCCAAATGGATTTTTGACCTTGGATATGTTCTCTTCTGGAGCCTGCTTCATATATGATGGCTGGTTAAGGAGGTAACATTGAATGAACATCTGAGAAAGTTTGCAGAATAGGTGGACTGAGAGTAAACCTGGGATGCTGGGCCAGGGTGAAGGTATGTGGTCAAGTTGCAAATGAGACAGGTGACTTTGTTCTCCAAATATGACCAGAAGGCCCATCTCTTCCTTTTTGTTCCTTGGGGAATAAGAGAAATGCAGAGCAGAGAGAAGGAACAGGGTGGGATCCTGAACTTTGTTGCCTATAATTCCTCCAGTTCAGGCATGGCCCTGATAGAGAACCTTGATGTTAAGTACTCTAGAAACTTCTCCCCTGTACCCACCCAGTTTCTCTCTGGTCTTGTTTCTCCTTTTGGCTTTCACCAGTGCTATGCTTGGTTGCCGACCAAGAGGGATTGTCTTAGTTACTTTTCTCATTGCTGAGACAAATACCTAATACCCATAAATTAAGTGAGGAAAGGTTTATTTAGCTCAGAGTTTGTAGAAGTTTCAGACCTTAATTGTCTGGCTCCAAGGCAGGATGGCTTGGCAGAGAGACATCACACAGGAGGACCAGTTCATGGCAAGCAGAAGACAGCAAAAGCAAGCAGGGGAGAAAACAAGTCTATTTCTGCCCCCTTTATCATATCCAAACTTAGGGTGGGTAGTACTCACATCCTTAATCCTAGTGCCCTTGAGCCTAGCACTACACCATGAATAAATTCCAGTGACACACACTCTAGATCCAGTCACCTTTGAAAAAGTCCCTCCTGTGACCACATGAGGCTTTGAGGGGACATCTGAACATAAGCCACAACATTCCACCCCTGGTCCCCCCAAAGATTTATGCATATCTCTCTGTGGAAAAGGCATGTAGTCCATCTCTAAGAGTTGCCAAAGTCCTAACAGTTTCAGCATTGCTGGAAAGTCCAAGTCCAAAGTCTCCTCTGAGATTTAAGGAAAACTCTTAGCAGCAAGTCCCTGTACAAATGAAAAGAATGCTAAACACTTCCAACATACAATGACACAAAATAGACATTTCCATTCCAAAAGTTACAAACGGATAGCAAGGAATGGGAACAAAGCAAGACCAAAAGCACGTAGGGAAAACACTAAATCCCACAGTTCCACTTCCAGCATCCCTGGCAATCTGTGACTCCACCACTCTGGCACTGCCTATGGTGATAGTTCCCACAGCTTCTCTCTGGGACCAGCTCTGCTCCCTCTTTTCAGTTTTCCTCAGATAATCCATACTTCTGGCTTCTTTAAACTTCTGCAGTCTCTACTGCACCTCCAGCTTCACACTTGCAGCTTCACACACTGCCTGGCCCCCCAGGCCTTCTTCTGAAATCTGGATAGAAACCTTCCTGGCTCTGCAACTCTTCTATTCAGCATGCACCTAAACCCAGCATCATGTGGATGATGCCAAGGTCTGCTGCCATTTGGAGCAGTATCCAGGCTTCCTTCTCTCTTGGCTTAGGGGTCTAGTGCCTCTGAATCAAATCATGAGGAACAGCTTCTCTAGGTTGCTGGCATTCTGAAACATGGTGTTCTAGGGCTCTCTTCTCAAAGCAATCTTTCACTTTTGCAATTTTGAGACTGAAAAGGGTGGAGTCTTGCTGCTTCTTGAGATTTCCTCAGGCCATCTTTTCTATTCTCCTGTTCCTTCTCAGCAGCTAAGGTCTCCTCTGCTCTGTCTTTGCAGTCCACAGTAGTCCACAAAAAGGAGCTTCCTTTCTGACCAAATTCACAATGTTTTAAAACATTCTGCTGCCCTCTTTGCTCTTGAACCTCAATATAAATGTTGCTAAAAGCCTCCCCTAAAGCAGCCATACCACCACTTCAACATTAGACTGCCTTGAAATTTCTTCTGCAAGATTAATTAGTGTCCTTCCCTTAATCTTAGTCTCAGGAAAAGTCTCTGGACATGAGTAAAATGCAGACAAACTTTCTGCCAAGGTATAACACACATTGTCTGGAGACCAACAGCCAATGCAGTCGTTATCCCCAGCAGAAATCTCCCAAGCCTAGTCTTTACCTGCAGAATTTCTATCAGCTTTCTGGTCCTCTGAGCTCTGACTAGACTGTCCCATCAAGTACTGCCTAAGGCATTCCAGCTGTACTTTTTCAGCCAGCATCTCTGAACCTTTCCAAACTTCCCACAAGCTATTCCCAAAGGCTCCTGAACCACATAGCAAGGTATTGGCACAGCAATGACCCCATTTCTATGGTACCCAATTTTCTCTTAGTTGTCTTTCTTATTGCTGAGACCAAATACCCAACACCTACAAGTTAAGAGAGGAAAAATTTATTTATCTCACAGTTTGTAGAGATTTCAGTCCATAATTGGCTGGCTCCAAGGCAGGGTGACTTAGCAGAGGGGCATCACAGAGGAGAACCATTTTATAGCAAGCAGGAGACAGCAAAAGCAAGCAAGCAAACAAGCAAGCAAGGGAGAAAACAAGCCCCTTTCTGCTCCCTTTATCTTATCTAGGCTACTTAAGACAGATAGCCCTCAAATCTTTAATCCCAGTGCCCTTAAACCTGGTATTGCATCATGAAACAATTTAAGCATCACACATGCTAGATCCAGCCACCTCTGCAAAAGCCCCACCTATGACCATGTGAGACTTTGAGGGTACATCTAAACACAAGCTGTAATAGTACTTTTCTGTGATCTCATCATGCTGAGTTCTTCCTGTAATAAGAGAGTTTATGACAAGGGTTCTGTAGAAAAAGAAGTCTCTGTCAACACAAGGGTCCTTCTAAGAGGCAGAAGTAGAAACACAACAGACTTGGGCTTAGGAAATGACAATGGCAATTCCCTTTCTCTGGGATTTGAAGCCTTACATAGCTTCCAGGGTTCTCTTTCTTCTGATGTGCTTCTATTTTTGTCATTCATCTCTAGATATATAGGACTCCCCCACTGTTTTATTTGTCTATCTGTGTACCTATAAGCTTACGTTTTCCATGGAGAGCATGTTATAGTGAAATGGTCCTGCAAATCTCCTTGTCTCCTTCCTAAAACAGGCTGATTCCGTACAGTGCCCCGTGCAGCACCATGGCCCCAAGCCACGTCAGAGTAAACAAACCACAGATGGAAATTGCAGCCATCAGAGGAGAGAAGTCTTTAATTTGGGCTTAAAATAGCCCACAGCCTGAGAGTTTCAGGGACCAGGAGCAAGGTGTAATCGTAGGGATGGGAGTTGAAGACCTATCTCAGGATGACTGAGCTGGGACTGTGAACTGGGAGAAGGGGAGGGGTAGGGATTGGGGGTCTGAGCTGGATTCCTGCATAACTCATTTGAAGTTTTCCTTTTGGATCTCTTTCATTATGAAAGAATGAAAGACACATAGTAATAAAAATACATGGAACATGCTCTCTCCATCTGGAATGCCTACTGCTTCCCCTTTCTTCAAAACCCTGTGTAGCTTCATTATAATATTAACTATCATTAGAGCTACCAAGTTGCTGAATTCCTAAGTCACCTTCATATTATATGCTCCCTTCAAGGGTTTTCAGTGTATGCTATTGAATAGCCCCAGGAGCTGTACAAGCAGTAACTGTGGCAATAATAAAAGCAAAGACCCATGAGCACATATAGTGTGGGTATTACTCTACATGTTTTTTGACATGTATAAACTGGCTCAATTCTCAGCCCAATCCAAAAAAGAGAACATGTTTGTCACAGATTATCCCCATTTTACAGATGAGAAAATGCAGGCCCAGAGAGTTTCAGTAACTTCCTCACAGTCCTGTCATTACATTTGTCTACCAAGGGTAGAATGGCCCTGATGCTGACTCACGCGCTTTCCACTGTTCTGTTTTACCTGCCGTGCTCTTGTGGTGATGGTTAATCCTCTTGTTATCACCGTGACTGTCATTTCCTTGTTTTTGACTAGACTAAAGAAGCTCCTAGAGCAGGGGTCAACAAACATTTTGTGTAAAGGGCTACAAGTAATTATGTAGACTGGGGGCTATAGAGTCGCAGCGATACCTACTCAGCTCTGTCCACATAAAATGAAAACAACCATCGACCCAATCCACATGGACGAATGTGGCTGTGTTCCAAGAACACTCTATTTATGGATACTGAAATTTGAATTTCATGTAGTTTTTATGTCATGAAATATTATTCTTTTTTTTAACCATTTAAAAGTATAAAAGCTATTCTTGGCTCCTGGTCCATAAAACACAGGCAGTAGGCTCGATTTGACCTGGGGACTGCAGTTGGTGACCCATATCCGAGGACATAGGAACCTGAAGGTTATGAATTTATTTTAACTTGTGCCTTCCCAGGCTCTCTCTTGGTCCTGGCACTTGGTCTCCATCCATAAGTGCTGATTGAATGACTGCCTGGTAGGCCCTGTCAGGCATGCTGGATGACTTGGAAATACCGATGATTTTTAGAGACTCAGTAAAAATTTCCCTCTTCAAAGTGGAAAGTGGAAATCCAGTCCTTGTCACAATGACTGAGAAGGGAGCAGGAGCTTCCCTCCTGTGAGTCTTCATGGATATTTCCAGGAGAGTATAGAGGATTTTTAAGATATAAAGTATAGCGATTTATTCTTCACAAATAGACCTACAAATAGAATGTGATTCATAATGGGAAACAGATTTCTACCCTCAAGATAAATGGAATGTCCCCACCTCCCAAACTGAGAAGAGAATTGTTTCCTCTTTACAAAGGAAACAAATTGGATTCTCTAAGGAATAATCAGAGAAGTTTTCAAATTGTCATAATAAGCAAGATATGGTTTCATGAATGATGAAAGGAGGCTTGCCTTCTTTGGGTCTGGACATGAAGGGCTGGTTGGAGAATCACATGGGTCCTTCTCCCTCCCTGTCTAATTCCTGTCCCTTGGCATTTTATCAGTGCCAGATGGCGGAGAATGGCTCCTGCCTGATCGGGGTTGGTGGGCCTGCCCCATTCCTGCTGTCTTACTGTAAAGACATTCTCTTCCTTTTCAGCTCTTCTTCATTCTACTGAAGGAGGTCCCCACTGCTTGCCAAGCTTCCTGACAGCTGCAGCTCATTTCAATCTGTGGGAGAGGGCATTGCAGATGGGAGACGCCTTGGCGGGGGCATGTTACATGGAATGAGCTGGTGGGTGCAGGGGACCTGCCTGGTAGAGCAACAGTTCAGGCTCGATCTCTGGACAGCTGTGGCAAGAGACTGAAACTTCTCAGGGAAGGTGGAGGACCATGAGGGCTTGAGGCGTCCACTTCTGTGACCTTGGGCAGAATGAACTGTGTTTGCCCAAGTGCTGCTGTGCATGGATGATAAGAATTGATCCGAAAGTCAAAGTGATTGTGGGTGGGAGAGACTGCAGTAATTTGAGTCAAAATCTTTGACTCTGCTGGGTCCTGAAGACATGGAGAAGACCCCAATCAATCCTGGTCCTTGTTGGTCACAGGCTAATAAAGGAGACAGGCTGGTACCTTCAGTTCCTTAAGCTGAGACAAAAACAGCATGAGTCCAGCCTACTCATTTCAGTCTTTTAGACTCATTACTCTGTGGGAAATACATGGAAGATGAGTGAACTGGAGCAAGTTACTGAACCTCTCTAGACCTCAGTTTCCCATAAAATGGCAATAATAATAGTATCTACCTCACAGGATTGCTGTGAAGATTCAAAGGAGATGAGTAGTGCCTGATATATCACGAGAGCTCAGTATGTGGCAAACTACTATTAGTCATAATTTTTATAGTTTTCCAGCAGCACTGATTTCCTACATTTATGCAGATTTTTAAAGTTTATAAATTCCTTTCTCTTACATTATCTTATTTGGTCATCCAAAAAGTCCTCAGGTTCAGCAAGGTCTGTTTAGCCATTTTGTAGTTAGAATAGGGAAAGCCTTGGTCTAGAAATTGGAGAGACCACTTGCAAATGGAAACCCCTTTTCCTTTCTCCAGCTAGCGAAGCAGGCTAGAAATGGACCAGCCAGGAATCTTATATGGCGCCATCAGATGACACCCAGAATTTCCTTGTGTTGAACCTGCACAGACCTGTCTCTGATTTCCTGCATGTCACTCGACAGATTCCCTCCATGTGTGAAATGAACAACAAGGCCAACTCTCTGGGAGATGGTGTTAGCTCCAAGTTGCATCACATCCCCTCCCTCCCTGCCACTCCTCCTTCACAACAGACCTTAACATTATTCTGTGATTACTGCGAATCATCCTTCCCAAATGTGCATCAAATTAAAGAGTTATTAGGGCATGGCAGGACATGTTTATGGGGAAGAATTTCCTTTAAAGTCACAGCTCAGCCTGAACTCACTTTATTAGTGTTTATACAAAGTAGGTAGGTGGTTCCAATGCGGGCCGTGTTTATATTCCTGCAGCAATCATTGCATTCCTTGGGCTGCTCCTTCCTCTTTTCTTAAAGTGATTACTGCACCTACTTTACAAGTTAATAGTGTGCATGCTCTGTGGCTGGTTGGGCTTGGAGGTTTGCACCATTCGGAGGCAAAACCATGATAAGTCCTGCAAATAGCCATAGACTTAGTGATGACCTCAAACCCATGTGGGTAGGAAGAAGGGGATCCCCAAGAACAAAGGTGTGGAAGACAACCAGGCCCCCTTGTGAGTAATTGCTTTGTCACTGCTTTTCTCATGGGAGTTTTGTAATTATACCTAGGATGATCATTGGTATTAATTTTGCCTATCAGACAGTCCCAATTCCTGCCTGTTTTCCTGGTGTAATAATTAATGATGTCCTCTTTGATTCACAGAAGTATTGAAGTTTGGATTGTAAATTACATGGTCTCTTTAGTTCTGATGCCAAGATTTACTGTTTTAAAGAAAACACTGACTTGACCTTGCATCTCAACCTATCCTTAATGAAAAGCAAGTCTAACTTGATTAAAATAATTTAATACAGAGCTAAAGTTCAGATCATTCAGTCATTCATCAGGCATTTATTTGCGTCTTTTATGTACTAGGCATTGTATCGAATCCTGGGGATTCAAACATAAACAAGATATGACCCTAGGTCCTAAGAAGTTGGATTTTATTAATTTAACTAAAACTTGGGGTATGTTATTAAAATTATGTGATCAGATCATTTCCATTTGTTTCTCACCTTTTAGGACTCTATATTTGTTTTTGATTGATAAGTTCTCAGGCACTGATATCTAACTGCCTGGATATAAGTGCTGATTCAGTCCTTTGAATTTGTGACCATGCCTTAATCTCCTCATTTCTCCCATTTGTCCATTCATCCTATGGGGCAACTGATAGCATTGACTTCATAAGCTGGGCCTGAGGACTAAAAGAGGCTCTGAAACTGAAGCACCTCGCATAGCTGAACCCATGGTAGACGGTACACATTGGTTCTTGCATAATAATTACTGGTTCGGTAGAAGTTTACTTAGACCCGACATGACTGGCTGCAGCATGTACTGTATTGACTGGAGTTAGGTGGCCTTCTTTAAAAAGAAAAAAAAAAACAACCTTGTTTAAGGTAATATGGATTAGTGGAGTCCAAGTACCAGTAAGCATTATAGATTATGACCCTAATAGATCAACCAGTTTATTTTCCTCCTTTTGAAAGTGGGGCAGTAACTTGTCTCAGATCATTTTATAAGCTAGAAATAGAGTATGAGAAGTACCATGGATATCTAACTTCTGGCCCAGCCTTTGCCTCAGTGGTAGATTGTTAGGTATCTCTGTCAGCAAAGACAAGGCTATGCTGAAGGAACAAGTTAGGTATCAGTGACAAAATAATAAAACTATATGTATTCTTCTTCCTAATGTCCAAGTTCAGCGCATTTGCTCCAGGTAGTGGAATGGCTTAAACTCCACAGTGTCACGTAAGTATCCAGCTCCTTCCAACTTGAGACACTGCCACTTTTGACACGTAGCCTCTGCATGCCAGGAAGACAGAAAAATGGAAAGACAGTGTCATGCTGTGCAGAATGTTTTATCGCCTTGTCTGGAAGTAGCAGCTATTACTTCCATCCATATTCTTTTCATCAGAAAGTGGTCCCATGGTCCCACTTAGATGCAAAGGGTGTGGGAAATGTAATCTTGCTGTTTGCCTCAGAGGGGAATGAAGCAGTTTGGTGAACACATAACACTGTCTGTGCCATACCATGTTCTCTATGCTTCTTGCCACTTTTTGGAAGACTGACCCTAATCTCTTTTGGGGAGTCTGTTCTCTGACTCCCATTATATGAAGAGCCATTCAGCCACTAGTTATCTAGGCAGCATGGGGATGAGTTCTGAGAAAAGGCCTTCTGAGGAGATTCTGGAAGGGTTTAAGGTGCTGGGTTTGATAAAGAGAGATGTGGAGGGTAGAGCTTTGGATTGCTGGTCATTACCAAGACTGTGTTATTGAATTCATCACAAGAAGACTTTAGGTAGGATTACACATCTCTTTTCTTTTCCTGAAAGTAGAGTCTAGGATCTCTCACAATGTGCCCAGGAAGGGAGCTCAGAAGGGGAAGTCTGTGGATGAGAAAAGGTCTCCCTCCAAGGTTAATAAGACACTGAGGTCCTGCCAACACTTTGTCCTTCTTACAAGTGTTCATCTTTTGCCTGGATAATAGTCAACAAATGGTTGGTATTGGTTACTCCTTGATATTTACTATGTAGCTAAGCCAAGAATAGAATCGCCTTGTATGTATCATCTCATTTAATCCTCAAAACATCCTAAGAGGTAGAAACTATTATTAATGCCTATTTTAAAGATGAGGAAACAAACTTAGGGATGAGCTCAATAACTTACCTAAAATCATATCACTGTCTGTTAAAATTAGAGCCCAAGCTATTTGATTCCAGAGCGTACTTTCTTTACCATTATGTTCTGTAGAAGGGATTGCAATCCCAAATGCCTATGAGAACAGAGCAGGCAACCTAAGTTAGGAAACTGATCAGATGGACTGGTAAATTACAGAGCACAAGCCTCCTCCAAAGTATGCAGCCACCTCTTAGCCCCAGATTATGGTGGCCATGAAGGCCCAGGATTATCTGATTGTCTGATGTTTGGAGAGACGCTAGAATTCCAGATTTGTATATGAAATGCTCCAAATTTGGCAATTAATTTGTGAAAATGTGAAAATCACAGTGAGAACTAGACTAAACATGTCTGCAGGCCAGAATTTGCCAGAGGGCTACCAGTTTGCAAGTTCTACTCTGCTGCCCTCAGCAAAAAGCTTGCTGTATCCCACGCATGCCCTTTGTTGCTGGAGAATGAAGCTGAACAGAATAAGATGGGCAGAGCTCTCCTACCACAAGGGAAGACAAAATAGAGACCCTAATCGTCTCTCCTCTTTGCAGAGTCTTCACCACTACCACAACCAACCATCCAGGTTGCCCC
The DNA here is from genome assembly GCA_004365215.1 of Cuniculus paca. NCBI lineage: Eukaryota > Metazoa > Chordata > Mammalia > Rodentia > Cuniculidae > Cuniculus > Cuniculus paca. The sequence goes on from RJWT010010569.1 coordinate 16,609, forward strand.
CTGTCTGGCCTGTTCTTTTCCCTGCAGGTAGCTGTCTGCACAGAGCTGGCTGCAAGCTTTTGCAGGTGTAAAATTATATATGCGAGAGTGTTGCCAAGCCAAAAATGTAGCCCAGGGAGGCTTAGTTCCCAAACAACTGTGGTAGTGTGAAGCCAGTTTTTAAAATCAAATTCAGTCATTTCTTTCCCGAATGCATGCATATGTTTTTAAACTTGTATGTAGTTATATAACTGATGAGAATAAAGTGCAAAAAATCAAAGAATCCTTGAATAATGCCTCGGGGAGGAGGGGTCTGGAGAGATAAAGCATGAGATGAAAGCTTTATGAAGGTGATCCCCAAGGAAACACAGATGCCTGGGAGCTGGTGGGATAGAAATTAGATGGTGCTCGAACACATGCTATTTTCTGTCTTCCATCAGGTTGGTGGTTGGATGCATTAGCTCCTTTGGGCTAGAGAGAGGAAACAAAGACGAAATGACACCCATCAAGACACAGTGGTGCAAGCAGCTCCTGAGAACTGCCCCTGGGCTCGGCTGAAATTATCTTCTTTGGCCAGATAACTCAGTTTCCAGAGTCTTGAGTAACTTTCCTCCCCTTGGTCACCTTAGCTCTGGGGAGAATCTCAGGTCAACTGGGCTACTTTCTTCAACATTTTTTGTGGGGCAAGAAGCATGAGAAATAATATTTACCCCAGAAAACATTGACAATGTTGACAGGCAAATTATGGGGAAAAAAACTTTAAACCCTTTTGCTTCACTATTTCAAGAAAACTCATTTTCCCAAGTGTTGCCAAGGGACCTTACTTCATCCGAGGTGTCTGGGAGGAAGTGTGGGGAGTGTACTCTTTGGTTCTTGGGGAGAGGAGATGAACATTCAGGAAACAGGCAGCAGCACATGAGGGGGGAAGAAATGTGATGAAAGACCAAAATGAGTTGTGCAGAGGCTAAATGATCCAGAAGTTCAGAAGTTCAGACAAGGGAGAAAGCAGCATGGGTTGGAATTGCTGGGGAAGGCTGCAGGGGGCGCAGCGGAGCTTGACGAAACCTAACAAGTGGGTGTACCTGTTTCCTAGGGCTGCTGTAACAAGTATCACAACCTACGGGCCTTCAAACAATAGACACTTATTCTTTCCCATGTCTGGAGTCTAGAAATCTGAAATGCAGGTGTGTGCAGGGCCATGTTCCCTCTCAAATCTGTACAGTGACAATCCTTTTTTCTGTGCTGTGAAGCTTCTGGCAGTAGCCGTCATCCTGGGTGTTCTTGGCTTTCAGCTGTATTGCTCTTATCTCTGTGACTTTTGTCACTAGGAATTATCCTTGTGTGTCTCTGTCTGTTTTTATTTTTTTTTAAAGCGAATAGAACAAAACAAAACAAAACAGAACAACAACAACAAAAAAAACAGAATAGAGTCAAACACAATACAGCATTTCAAAACAGAACACAGAAAGCTACACAGGTCTTCAAAACATAACAACAGGAGATTAACTATGGTTGCCCCAGTGTCTCTTGCTTTCTTCAAAATGGTTGTTCATACATTTACAGACAATAAACTCAAACAAAACAAAGCAATACATAACCAGATAAAACAAAAGAGCACTACAGGCGATCACGTTGGTCAACAAGAAACCAGCGAGGGCTACTGTAGAGTCCTATTTTTCAAAAGAGCTGCTCCTATTTTCTCACATATTGCAATCAAATTGTAGGAAAGGGACTTAAACCAATCAAATCAAAGAATAAAAGCACTGTTGGACTTCAGAACCTTTTTTCCATATTTATCGGGAATTTTCTATCTTATTGAGTCTGTCAGTTTCTTACACTAGGGAGACAATGTGGTGTTTACACATGTGGGTTTGGTTTATTTCACTTATGGGTATGGCCTCAAGTCGTGTCCATTTACCTATAAAAGCCTCAAGGTGATCATTTTTTATAGCTGCATAGTACTCCATTGTATAAAAGTATCTGTTTTTATAAGGACACCATTATATCGGATAAGACTCACCCTAATGACCTCATTTAAACCTGCGAAGACCCTATGTCCAAATAAGGTTGCATTCAGATTAGCAACAATTAGGACTGCCACATATCTTTTGGGGCACACAGCTCAACTCATCACATAATAGTAGGATTTGGATGGAATGAGGAGACTGAGGGCTTTTGAGGCTGGCAAACAACAGGAGCGTGTGTGTCAAGACTGCCTAGCACAATGCCTGGATCTGATAGGCGCTCAATAAATGCCTAGGGCTATAAAGAAGGGAAAATTAAATGAGGCAAGCTGAGAAGAGTGATGAGACCCACCTGGCTGCAGCGCTCTTAAGCTTTAGAGTGGAGCTTGGCATTTGAGTAGGATTGATCCAGTTGAAGGGGTTGGGATTTCTGTCAGGGAAAGAGGCTGATGGCTATTAAATCAGTCACTGTTGTCCCCTTCTGGGGTTCTGATTGGTGAAAACATTATGTCAGCCCCGTGGATGCTCCAGGCTGCATGTCACCTGCTTCTATGGACCTGTCTGGAGTCTACAGTCACCTCCTTGTGGGCCTCCTTGTTTTTTTGGTTTTTTGTTTTTTTTTTTTTGCTTAGACTGTTTAAATACCTTCTCCCCTCAAGGCTTTTTGTTTCTTTTCTCCTCCTGGAATCTTCTCTCTTCTTCTGGTGCTTCCCTCAACCGCCTCCTTTCCTTTTGGTCTCAGACCCAATATTCTTCTCAAGAGAGATTCTCCTGACTCCCAAGACAAGGCAGGGCCTCTGTTTCTCTTACTCCATCTCATTCTCTTTTCCTCACCCTGAAACTACTTTTTCATTATTTCCTTACTGTAATCTGTACTCCTGTTATTTATTTATGGTTGCCTATTTCCTGCCATATTTATTTTCTCTTGCTGCCTAACGACTTGGCAACTTACGTGAACACACACATCTCTTGTCTCCCAGTTGGCTTGGGCCTCTGTGTCAAGGTCTCACATGGCAGTTGGTTGAAGCTGAGGTCTCATCCCAAGGCTTGACTGGGGAGGAGTCCACTTCTCTGTTCTCAAGGTTGTTGGCAGAATTTGGTCCCTTGTGGCCTGTTGGATGGAGGGCTTCTGGTTCTCACTGATCACCCTGGGCTCCTGTTTGTTGGTGGAGGCTGCCCTGCGTTCCTTCCGTGTAGGTCTCCCTAACATGGGCACTCACTTCATCACAGCTAGAGCAGGCAAATGAGTTCCCCAGTGAGACAAGCATTACAGTTCTATGGAACATGTTTCAGAGGGGATGCCCCAGCATCTTTGCTGTATTGTGCTGGTGAGGAGCAAGTCTCTAAGTCCTGGCCACACTCAAGAAAAGAGAAGGTGGTAACCTTAGGGAGCACCTTAGACTCTCTCTGCCAAATTTTTTACAGGGACTTTTTTGTTGTTCAGCATTTTATCCTTAGCCACAGCATAATGGCAGATCCAGAGTAAGTGTCTATTAAGGAAAGAAGGCTGAAAGGAAGAAATAAATGAAGAAAGGAAAGGAGAGGGGAAGAGGAGGAGGAAGGAAGGGTAGAAGGAAGGAGAGACTTCCTTTTCCTTGCAACATGCTCTAACAGCTCCACCCCATCTGCTTGCATTTATCCTAAGGTAATTCCTCTGGGTTGTTTCTTTCACCGGGAATTCTTTCTCCCTCTCACATATTCCCATGCTAACCAGGCTGTGCCCAGTTCATTTTTGAGGTCTCCATTAAAATGTTACCTTTTCCTGCAAGCTTCTCCTGCCACAACAATCCCATATTTCTCCTTCATATTCTCTTATAAGCTTTTATTTATGCTTCTGGTCTAGTATAGAGGAGTCTATAAACTATACCCCTTTGTCAAAGTCCAGTCTCTTTTATCCTCTTTTTGTTGATAAAGTTTTATTGGCACACAGCCATGCCACTTTTGTATAGTCCTATGGCCACTCTCACACTAGAGTTGAATAGTGTGAGATGAATAGAGAAGAGTTAATAGTTCCAATAGAAGATGTGGCTGGCAACATCCAAATTATTTATTACCTGGCCATTTTAGGGAAAAGTTAGCCCATCTATGATGTAAAGCGTCTATCGCAATCTATGGCAATCGCTCCTTTATTTATTTCTTCCTCACTAAACTCTTGAGTTTCTTAAGGAGAGGAAGCATGACTGCTTTGTTTCCAGATGTACCCTAGAATGTATGGCAGCCCCGAAACTTAATGATCAAGACATATCTGTTGAGTGAATAAATGTCAGTAAGGAAAAGAAAACAGGTGGAAAGCTCTGACATTATTCTAGGAGACTTGGTTTGCATGGGGATGATTTCAGAGGGTGAGTATGGTTCAGGAAACCACAAGGGGTGCTGTAGAACCCGAGAGCCACTGGGCAGTTTCCATATGTAAACCAGAAGAGATAAGAGGAAGCAAAAGGTTCTGAAGCCCACCACACAGAGTTCCAAAGAGAAGCCATGACCTTTGGGAGCTACACCAGCTAATTTGGTGAGCTCTCAAGGAGGAAGCCAGGAGAATGAATTCCTTGTCCACTTCTGTAGCTCCTTTTCATCTTCTGCACTTGCCATGGGGAGGTGAAAGGAACCAGGAGCCAGCTCTATGACAGCTTCCCCAGCAGGAAGGGATGGAGAGCAGATAACTACAGCTGAGCCCCATGCCACCTGGCCAACTACTTTTGGTTTGATTGGAAATCCAGGCCACAAGACATCTCAATTGGTGACTTTTCCTCTTTCCTGAGCAAGGAATCTCTCAGAGATTCTAGTCATTCTTTGAGTTCTTAAATGTAAGTGAATTGTCACAACAGTCAAAATCTTGTTCAAGAGCTTCCTACCTTGGTCTCAGCATCTTCGTTTGTTTGTTTATTTGTGGCACTGGGGATTGAACTCATGACCTTGCACTTGCCAGGCAGACGCTTAAGCCACTGAGCTAGATCCCTGGCCATCTTCATTTTTTTGTAAGCTCCACCATCGCTCTGCTGTCAGGATACCACCACATTGCACTCCTTTCCTGTCTCCTTTAGAAGGTCTTTCCTCTGAATTCCTGCTCTTAATGCCCCACGTACCTCTTCTTGTCCACTCCTCATGGAATTTAGATCGCATCTCTTAACATTTAATTTTGCAAATTCTTGGTTTGCTTTCTAACTTTCTTATGAGTCTTAGTTCATCTCCTCAACTAGCGCTTTGAGGGCAAGGACCAAACTATATTCTTTTAATTTTGAAATCATCTTGATTATGGCTTCCAAAACATGAGAATTATAGATCTTAAAATTGACAGGGTTTTATAGTTCATGTTGTCTGAGACCCTACTCATCTCAAGTACCCTGTGTACATTATGCCCAAAGAGAGTTAAGTACTAATCTCTGCTTGTATGTAACATGCAACTACCATGTTGTGTGGCAGCTCATATAAGTTAACTTTTTGTTGTACCTTCTGTCCTGCCACCCAGAAGACAGCACTCTGTATATACTTGTTCAGGGAACAGGTAGTCTTAAAAGACTGATCTGAACCAGTGTTGTGCTACCCAATGATGCACAGATGCTCCTTACCTATGATAGCATTACATGCTAATGTGCTGACTGTGAATTGGAAAAATGTACTAAGTTGAAAATGAATTTATTACACTAACCTATAGGTTAGCCTGGCCTGCTTTAAACATGCCCGGAACATTTCAGTTAGCCCAAGTTGGGTGTGATCATCTAATACAAAGCCTATTTTACTGCAAAGTGTCAGATTCATGATGTAGTTTATTGAGAAACGGAGTGATCATCTGAGTACTTTTTTCTGTACCTATCATAGTTAAAAATTTCTGAGTCAAACCAACACAAGTTGGGACCATCTGTGTTTCACCAGCACAGATAAGTACCTTTCCTGGAGTACATTTTTGAGCTTAGATGGTTGCATCTACTTCCTACCAGTTGTTGGCTGTGGGTAAAGAATGAACTGCTCTGAATGCTGTTCAGAAACAACTTCCTCTCACAGTTTTTCTCTTGAGCCTCAGGGTAATCCTGTACAGCTGATATTTGGGGTCATATTTTGCAAAAGTCATAACAACAATAATAACATCTGGGGCTCAATAAAGATATCTCCTTTCCAAGGCCACACAGCTAAGACGTGCAGAAGTTGGGATTAAAATTCACATGTTCTGTGTTTTCCACTGACATCCTTTCTCCACACTATGCTGTTTTACTGGGGGTATAGTTTTACTCCTCCCTTTTCCCAAATGTCCCATAGCAGTAAGAGATTTTTTCAGGAATGCTGGAAAATGAATTTAAAAAAGAAGGATACAAATATGCATGCGTCAAGATAGGGACGGTAGCATGTCCTAGAAAATGTCATTTTATTTTTCATATGTTATTTAATTCTTTTCAAATGTTCTGAATTCTTCTTCCTTCCTGCTCCACCCAAGGTGTCAACAAAACAAAAATGAAAATACCACAGAACTCCAAGTCTTAGTATTGGTTTATGATTCACTGATGGGGATGGGGAAAAATAATGCAGGAGATCACCATGGTGATGCCTGTTTATGGAGGCAACATGGCAGATGAAGTGCAGCATAGCAGACACCAGACATGGGCAAAGGCAACAAGAAAGTCCTTCTTCCTAGTTTCTGCAGAGAGGCTTAGCATTCCCACTGGCCCTGGCCTCACTGGGAGAAGGGGGAGGGAATACACCATCTTGGCTGGAGTCGAGGCATCAAGGCCACCAAGAATGTGCCTTTCTTTTCTTTCTTTTCCTTTTCTTTTCTTTTTTTTTTTCCAAGGCGTGGGATTAGGAATTTCTGTTCTGTCATATCCTATTTATGCATATTTCTCTCTCATTCTCACACTCTCTCATTCTCTCTCTCTCTAATAGATAACATGACACAGTAGAATATGCTTAGACTCTAGTAGTAGATAGACAGACAGTAGGATGTGCTAAAAACCTGCCCTCTGCATTCGGAGAAACAAGATTCAAACTCCAGGCTTGCAATTTACTGATGTGTGACCTCATGGCAAGTTTCTTTCTGGGTAAAAAGCTTCTGAGGGGCAGGGTAGGGGAGACTAAGCATCATCAACCTCCTCATGTGAAAAATGAGATAACAGTCCCTACCACAGATGATTGCTGTCTGCATTAGAGAAAATGAACTCAGAGTCCTTAGCACAGTGGTTGGTGCATAGTACAGATTTAGCAAATAGCAGCCCCTAAAAAGTCTGACCCACGGAATTTTTATCTGTTGAAGGGAGGTAATAATACCTACTTGTCAAAGCTGAGGCAAAGACAAGAAAAATGAAAAGATTTGTCTGCTATAACAAATAATTCCCAAATCTGCCTTAGGAGTTATTGTTGCAACATGTCTGAGTCTGATGTGGGTAAATGGGAAGCGTGGGAGGAGAGCTCTCCGCTCCATGCCAGCATCCACAGGCCCAGCTTTTTTCCATTTGCCATCCAGAGAGTCTTCCACTGTATTTGCTGAATCAAGCCCAAGATGAGAGACAAGGAAGAGTGTGAAAGATTGGACAGGA
>RJWT010010570.1:0-24079 GCA_004365215.1 Cuniculus paca
TTTTTTTTTTTTAATAAGCCTTTGTGGATGGAATTGTTTTCATTTTCGCTTCTATGCATTTTTTAGTGTTGATTCTGTATGATGCTGCTTTGCTGAATTTGTCAGATTTTAAGTATCTTTTGATGGTGTTTTAGAGTCTTCTAGGCTCCTGTTATCTACAAATAGGGATGATTTGACTTTTTCCTTTCCTATTTGTACTCCTTTTCTTTCTCTTGCATAATCATTCTAGCTAATATTTCAGGTATTCCATTAAATAGGGAGTGATGAGATTAGACATACTTGTCTTATTTCTGATTTTAGAAGAAACGTTTTCAATTTTTCCCCATTCAGTAGGTTATTTGAATTTGTCACATATGTATTAAGGTATGATTCTTAGTTTCTTTAGGTGTTTAATTGTTAAGGGGTGCTATATTTTGTGAGAGATACTTGTATATCAATTGAGGGAATCATGTGATTTCTATCTTTGATCCTATTTATGTGGTGCTTTGTGTTTATTGGTTTTCCTATTTTGAATGTAATGAAATCAATTTGATCATAGCATATGAATTTTTTACTGTGTTGTTGAATTTGGTTTGAAAGTACAGTAAAACCTTGGATTGCGAGTAACTTGTTGCATGAGCGTTGCACCAGAGAAGCACATTTCTAATAAAATTTAACTTGATAAATGAGTGATGTTTTGCAGTACAAGTAGTGATGCTGAATGTCACATGGTCACAACTTAGGCAGTGGTACCCCCCAATTCACCATGGGATTGTGGGTTATCTTCCAACAGTGAGAGGTTATAGAGGAGATCTTGTCTGCAGATGAAGAGGTGAAAAAGTTGGAGGAATCACTCACTACAAATAAGGTGAGGGAAACAATGTAATGTGGGAAACAGTGCAAAATTTTATTGAAAAGCCCCACCTGAATACAGCCATAGCAATGCAAGCAATCAATCTGCTTCATGACAATGCAGTGTCACATTTCTGCAGACTTCTCAAAAGGAAGCAGGGGCAGGTGTGATTCCTTAGGTTCCTTGTTAACGTTTCATGAAAAGAAAAGGATTTCATTGATCCAATGGATAGCATTGATTTTTGTTAGTGATAGTGAAAGTCATCTTACACAATAACCCTCCCTATTTCACACCAGCTATGGAGGTTTTCAAAGGTAAGTGCTGGTTAATTTGTTTTTTATTACTTTGTGTTATATCACGTATTGTGATAATTTTATATGAATACTTTGGGATGTGGAATGAATCATCTGAGTTTCCATTATTTCTTACGGGGAAATTTGGCTTGATGTAAAAGTGCTTTGGAATCCAAGCATGTTTTCAGAATGAATTATACTTGCAAGCCAAGGTTTTAATGTATTTTATTAGGAGTGGCCAATACTTTACTAAGGATTTATGCCCATTAAGGGTATTGGCCAACAGAACATGTGCACTTGTGTGTTTGTTTTTTGTGTGTGTGCTTGATATCACTCATCTTCTATATGAAAAATTTGTAAGTTATGATCCTTTTGTTCCTATTATAGGGCTCCCCTAAGTGTTTCTGGTAAGGCTGCTCTCGAGGGGATGAATTTCTTCGTTTTCTTGTCTTGAAATATCTTTATTTTGTTTCAACCCATTTCTGAAGGATAACGTTGCTGAATATAGTGTTCTTGGTAATATTTTTCAGTTTAAACTGAGTACTCCTTTCTTTTCAGCTGTAAGGTTTCTGCAGAAAAATTTGCTATTCTCTTGAGGATTCTCTTCTAAGCAATTTGATGCTTTTTCTTGCTGTCTTTAGAATTATCCTTTTGTCTGGGACTTGTTACAGTTTGAATATCGTGTGCTTCGAAGAGGATCTTTTTGGTTGAACTCATTTGGGTATTTTGAGCTTCCTCTGCCTGGGTATCCAAATTATTTCCAAGATCTGGAAAGATTGCAGTTGCTAGGTTTTCCTGGCATGTTAGAAAAGCAAAAAGAAAAGTGACACCTTTCTTGAGGATGTGGAGGAGTGCACGACTTCTGGGGTTGGCCTTTCTCCTCTGGCCAGAAAGGAAACCAGCAGAAGCTTATGTGATCTCTGGCCAGAGGTGAGCATTGATCACATGTGAGGAGCTGATTGGAATCTTCTCCACACTCAGGAAAGGAAAGAGGAAGTTGTAATCAGGACTGACATGGAAGGAGGAGGAAGAAGTGGTCATCAGGTTAAGTGTCATTTTTGCTTTGGTCTTCAGCCATGTTAGACCACCACCATAATATTCAGTAATTTATACTAGGGCAGGAAGCTTGCATTCAGCAGTTATTTCATTGAATATATTTTCTATACCTCTTCACTTTTATTTCCTTTGGGACTACCTATGATGTGAAAATGTGCTCCCTTTTCTCCTCTAGATCTCAATGTCTGAATTGCCAGAGTTGTTACTTTTGTACTTTGGGGCCAATATTAAGTAAAATTCGGGTTACTTGAGTACAATCCTTATGGTACTGTTATGGCAGTTCGTGTTCTCCAAAATCAAAGAATGAATTTTAGGAATAATGGAGATTAAGAGCATAATATACTTTTTGAGAGAAAGCTTCTGAGACATATTGTGTATATTGTATATTCTGTCTGAGAGAGTCCCGAGTGGGTTGCCAAAGACCGTCTTTTCCAAGGACTTTTACAGAACAAAACCACAAAGTGGGGCAGATGTAAGATGGGGGAAAATATGGGAACTCACAAGGCAGGCATGAGGTGGGAAAGAACTATGGTCAACCAGTAAGATATGAATGTAATTGCTGAGGTAAAATGGATTAAATGGGAACAAATAGGAAGGTGTGCATGAGTATAGAACAGGGCTTTTGCCTGTAGGGGTTGGGTTAGTTGCTCCTTCTGGCTTCCTCAGAATGATAGAGACCTATTTAGAATATCAGTCAGCGATGTTTATCCTTAGGAAGTCCATGGGTGCTTTTGTGTTCTATCTTTTGTTTTGTGGCCTGACCCACAGCAGGGAGGTGTCTGTCCTCCCCTACAGTTGCGAAGTACCTGGTCTTCTGCACTGGCTCCCTAGAGGGCCCAGCCTTGTCTGACTACCTGTTAATACTTCCATCTAACTCAGTTGCCTGTAACACTAGCTTGCCAACATTGTAGGGTTTGTGCCCAGCAAGGAGCAAAAAGCCTTGATTTATCCTGAAGTTGGATTGCAGGTATAATTATTTTTGTGTCATAAGAAGAATGCTCTGTAGACTGAAGATTAGGTCTAGGGCCACAGCACCCTGAATGTGCCCAATCTTGTCTGATCTCAGAAGCTAGCCAGCATGGGGCCTGGTTTAGTATTTGGATAGGAAACTGAAGATTAGATCCAGAAGTCACATTATTAGGAGGCTATTTCCAAAGTGAGGTTGCGAACAAAAGTGCAAGAGCCCAGCAGATACAAGCGAGTGATGAGGGGCAAGAGGCTGAAGAGGAAACAGAAAGTGAACATGGGCTAGTATTTGGAAAGTCTGTTAGCAGTTCTTAGCCAGACAGAGGCAGGAGTTTGGAGGTTTCTTCTTATTTGAAGAGAGAACTGCCAGGTGTGGAGTTGCACACCTTATAATCCCAGCACTCAGGAGGCTGAGGCAGGAGGATTGCCATGGGTTCAAGGCCAGCATGAACTACATAAGAAGGCCCTTACTTCAAAAAAACTGAAGAGGGCTGGGGATGTAGCTCAGGGGCACCAGGGCCTGCCTGGCCAGCATGAGGTCATGATGAGCTTAATCCCCTGGTACCCCCCCAAATAAAGAAACAACCGAAGGGGGAAAAATGATAAGAGAGCACTCTTCTATATTAGGAAAAAAAAATCTATAGATAACAAGGAAAGGTAAGTTGTAGAAAAATTTCTTGGAAGACAGAAGGCGTGGGTTTGAAAGTATAGAAGGATTAATTCTGAACAGGAAAAGTATATTTTAAAAGAGTCAATTCTGTCTTGAATCTTCTACATGGGGCTAAGGCAGAGGGTTAGGCTAAGGATTAGAGGAGGGTAGTGGCTAGGACCTAGCATCAGCATCAGAGGAATAGTGCAGGAAGTTCACCAGGGACATTATGTGTTCCGAACGGTCCTTTGCTGACATTCAACACCCTGGTGACTCCAGTACTTTTCTCTCACTGGCGAGGTAAGGAAGGAGAGTAGGTGAATAAGGGAATTGACACAGCTTTACCTATTTTGCAGGCCAGTTAAAAGTGTGAGGAGGTAGAGTTCTGATCAGACATTGTGATTTTGAAATTATGTCAGAAATGGGCCTGTTTCAGGCAATGACAGTGGGGATGGGTGGTCAGCCGAAGTGGGTGGGAGTGTGTTGAAAGACTACTAGAATTACAGATTATTTTTAAATGTGTATTCTTTGAAGCTGTGTACACATTTCTGTTTTAGAGAGACTTCCAGGAGCCCGTACGAAACTGCCACGGGGAGCAGGAAGGGTGAAGAGCGTACAGGGCCATCACACATTGCCCACCTGAGGCCTCCTGTTAGGATGGCACACGCTGTGACAAGTTCTGGAAGGGGCACTTTCCCACAAATGTGCTCAGAAGGTAGGAAACATTTTTGAAAAATGGGAATATATAGTTTTCTAGGATTTTCTTTTAAAAATGAAAAAACGGACTTAAGTCGTAGTGTAAAAGTGAGCACTGGATTTATACTTTAAAAGCATTGTTGGGCCTGGTGGCTCATGCCTGTAATCCCAGCACTTGAGAGGTTGAGACATGAGAATCGTGAGTTCGAGACCAGCCTAGGCTACAAAATGAGCTCAAGGCCAGCCTAAATGGCATAGTGAGACCCTGTCTCAAAAAGACAAGGGCCAGGGATTTATCTCGGTGGACTGAGCTCCTGCCTGGCAAGTGCGAGGTCATGAGTTCGATTCCTGGTGCTTCAAATAAAAATAAAAATTAAAAAAAAAAGAAGCATGAATTCTGTCTTGCACTTTCTACCCTAAGGCAGAAGGTTAGGATAAGGACTATAGGAGGAGTAGCAGCTTGGTAGCAGTCTTCGCTGCAGTAGAGGAATGATATTCACACCCCACATTCTGCTCTTCTTGTATACTAATAAAGATGTTAATTTAATAAAACGAGGCTTTTGTATTGCCTTAAAATAGGGATTATAGGCTTGAAAATATGATCCAGTTCCTAATTTTTTTAGTTTTAATTTGTTGCACAATGTATACCTTGAAGTAAAAATAACACACTCCTTGCATTACAATGAAATGTTTATAGTATAGGAAAAATACACTTATATGCAGTAAAATCATAATACTGGAGAATATTGCAGAATTTTTGGTGTATGTGTATTTATACTTGCATGTAGTCATGTGCAGATATTCCTTGTTTAACACCCTACTCGGTTAATGACTGTTCAGACTTAAGACCTCTGCCACATGGACTTACGACCTATACTCTTAGGATGCCAGGAGCGTGAGTAGCAGCACAGCCTTAAGGTGGCTTCTACAGTAACAGTACTGTAATTTTTGCTGATTGTACTTTGTCGTACAGTACTGTAGTTTTATGTGTTGGTATACATTACAGTACTGCACGTAAGAGGTATGCAAATCAAAATAAAGTCATCAAGTTGGGGTTTCCTTTGAACATTTCTTTGTTCTGAAGATTGTAACGGCACTACCTGTGTACAGAGTTCCTCATTTAACAACCAGTTCTTTTAACCTAGTTGCAGAGAACTCAGTTAAACAAGGAGTGTCTATATTACTTAATGGGGGGGACATGTTCTGACAAATGTACCCTTAGAGTACATGAGAGAGTGTACTTATACAAACTAAGACAACTATGACATCAGGGCATGGTATAATTTTATGAAATCAGTTTAATATATACAGCCTGTCACTGACCAAAATGTCATTGTGTGACACGTGACTGTACTACCTATACTAGAAAATTAATTTTAGCTAATATATATTTTCTATAAATAGACATATATACACATATCTGTATAAAATGTTCAGGTGTAAGTTGGGGGCATCATGTACACATCTCAAAAACCTTGAAATTAGACAGCATCTTAGAGGTCTGTCATGTCTACCTCCCAAGTGCCAAAAGTCATCTTTTGTAATGACTTAAATTTGGAAACTACCAAGTCTACTTAAGACAGTATCATACCATTTACAGTTATTAAAATGCAGATCTCATATAAAGTTTGTAAGAAAATACTTTTTAAATAGAAATATAATTGACCTATGGTAAAATTCACCCCGTAACATAGAGTTCTGTGAGGTGTGACAAAGATCTTCCCCTACAATCGAGATACAGTACAATTCTCTTAGTCCATTCCAGATTTCTGTTGTGTTCTTTTGTAGTCAACCCCTCTCCCCAGTGCCAGTGCCTGATAGGCAATAACAAGCAGTAATCTGCTCTTACTCTCTTTTGTCTTTGTTGAAGTGTCGAGGTAAGTGGAATCATAAGTATGTAGCCTTTTGAATCCATCTTCTTTCATTGAACATAGTGCTTCTGATATTAACCCATGTCACTGCATTTATCAGTATTTCATTGCTTCTGTTGACTGGTATTCCACTATATGGCTACACCAGTTTGTTTATCCATTTACCAGTTGAAGGATATTGACTCGTTTCCAGACTTTGAAAATTATGCAAGAAAGTACTGCAGATATTCACAGACAATTTTTTGTATACATTATTTTCTCTTTGGTTATCTAGGAGTGGAATTACTGGCTCATAAACATGCAACATGAAAACATACTCCAAAGAAGTTATGTCAGTAATACTGATTTTACTATTTTGGCTCCTGCTCTTCTTGTCTCTTTGTGCTTCAGTGAAGATAATTTCAGTCAACCAGTCTTTAAGGTGTTTTTTTCCTAAGGTATGTTGCTTACTAATGAATCTGTTGAAAATATTACTACTCCTACAGTTTCTGATCCGCAGCTTTTTTTACTTTTAAAGAGAATAAAATGAAACAAAACAAAACAGAATAAAGCTAATCAGAACTGAACAATGAGAGCAATACAGGACTTCAAAACAAAATAGGAAATCAACAATGGGTACCATTTTCTGAAATTCTCTTTAATTTCCTTTTTCAGAGTAATGTAAATTTCAAGGTATAGACCTTTTATTTCCTTTGTTTGATTGATTCCTAAGTATTTCATTTTTTTGGATGCTATAGTGAAGGGGTATGGTTTCCCTTAGTTCTTTCTCAGTGAGTTTGTTGTTTGTATACAGGAATGCTGTTGATTTTTGAGTGCTGACCTTGTATCCAGCTACATTACTGAACTTGGTTATTACATCTAGAAGTCTTCTATGTAGAGTAGCACATCATCTGCAAATAATGGTAATTTAACTTTGTCTTTTCCTATCCGTACTCCTTTTATTTCTGTCTCTTGTCTTAATTGCTCTGGCTAATGTTTTGAGCACCATATTGAATAGGAGTGGTAATAGTGGACAGCCCTGTCTTGTTCCTGATTTTGGGTTAAAAGTTCTCAGTTTTTGTCCATTTAGTAAGTTGTTGGCTGTTGGTTTATCATATATGGCTTTTATCGGATTGAGGTAAGGACCATCTATTCCAGTTTTCTGTAGGGTTTTTTACATGAATGAGTGTTGGATTTTGTTGAAAGCTTTTTCTGCATCTATCCAGATGATCACGTGATTCTTGTCTTTGGCTCTGTTGATACGGTGTAGTACGTTGATTGATTTGTGTATGTTGAACCACGCCTGCATTCTTAATTCACTCTGCTAGTCTGTTGCTTTTTATTGGTGAGTTGAGACGATTTACATTGACAGATATAACTGGTACATACTGACTTACCCCTGTCATGTTATCTTTCTGTTGCTAGTTTTCCACTTTTTCTGTTTGCCCTGCTTAGTGATTTCCTTCTGCTGTCGTTCTTGGAATTGTAGTTGTCTTTATCTCTAGAATTTCTAGAGTATCTTTCAGTACTCTTTGTAGTGTTGGTTTGGTGATCATGAATGTCTTCAGTTATTCTTTGTATTGGAAGTATCTTGTTTGTCGATGAATTTTCAAAGATAGTTTTGCCGGGTACATCATTCTGGGTTAGAAGTTGTTTTCTTTCAGGACTTGAAATACTTCAATCCAAGCTCTTCTTGACTTCAGGGTTTGTGTTGAGAAGTCGGCCATGATTGTGATAGGCTTTCCTTCATAGGTGATCTATTTCTTTTCTGTGACAGCTTTTAGTATTCTGTTCTTGTGTTGAATTTCTGAGCTCTTAATTATTATATATCGGGGTGAAGATTTATTTTGGTTATGGCTAATTGGGGTTTTATATGTCTAATTTTTCTGCTATTATTTCTGTAAGTCTTCATATGTCATTTGTGTTGATCCCTGCTTTTTCATTGACACCTGTTTGTTTTACATTGTTTCTATTTGCATCACCTTGCAGCTGTTGAATTGTCGTTTCCTGGTTCCTTGGTATTTTTTAGGAATCTTTTCTTTCATGATCATAAGCTTCCATCCTGTTTTCAAGGTCTAAGACTCTATCTTCAGCTTCATTCAAGCAGTTTTGCCAACTTTCAGTGGAATTTTTAATTTCCTGAATATCCCTTTGAATCTGTTTCATGCATTCTAATTCTTATGTTGTTCATTCAAGGTATCCATCATTTTCTTATGTTCCTCTATTTTTTTATCTAGAGCTTTAGATACATTCAACATTTCTTTCATAATGTTTGTCATTTTTTTTTTTTAACCTGACAGATTATTTCTGATATGCCGGGCATGGTGGCTCACGCCTGTAATCCCAGCACTCGGGAGGCTGAGACAGGTGGATCGTTGTGAGTTCGAGACCAGCCTGGGCTACAAAGTGAGCTCAAGGCCAGCCTCAACGGCATAGTGAGACCCTGTCTCAAAAATACCAGGGCTGGGGATTTAGTTCAGCAGCCTAAGCGCCTGCCTGGCAAGCACAAGGTCGTGAGTTCAATCTCCGGTGCCACAACAACAACAACAAAAAAGATTATTTCTGATCTGATTTCCTCTATAACTTCACGGAGTTGCTTGCTTGCTTTTCTTTCTTTTCTTTTTCTTTCTTTCTTTTTCTTTTTGTAGTTGTTTCTTTACTTCAATTGCTATCATTTCAGAAAGTTCAGTTGTGTGATTTTTTTTTTTTTAACAAATACAATCAAACAAATGAAACAGAATAGTCAATCACAAAACAGTGAACCATGGTGCAGGACTTCTAAAAAGGGTAAAAGGCAATCAATAATGGCTACCATAGTACCTCTTGTTATTGTCAATATCAGTGCCTATACCATCAGGGATAAATAAAACAAAAAAAATAGAACAGAATAAAACCAGTGAAAAAACAAAACAAAACAAAGCAAAACAATGAAAGCAATACAGAACATCAAGATACTAGTAAAACAGCAGTGGCTACCATCATGCTTCTTGTTCAGAATAGTTGCCTACACCTTCAGACATAATACAATCAACACAGAATAGAGTAAAATCAAAACAAAACAATGAAAGCAATACAAGGTTTTCAAACAGAAAAACTGGACATCCTCAATGGCTGCAATTATATATTTTGTTATCTTTGAAATAGCTGTCCATGCCATCAAGTATAATAAAATCAAAACAGTAAAATGAAACTAATCAGAACAATGAAGACAACGTGAGTTTCAAATCATGAAAATAGATTAACAGTGGCCACTTCTGTCCATTTTTAGGTAATTCCTCCTCTTTGACTTTCCCAATATGTATCGTGTATTTTGGATCCCAGTAACTCCTTTAGTTTGTTATACTAGGGAGAGAACATGAAATTCATCCATGTGACTCTGAAACGTTTCATCCACGAGCATGATCTCAAGTTGGCCTCTATCTTTCTACAAGAGCCTTGAGGTTACCTTCCTTTATAGCTGAGTAGGTTTCCACCACATAAAATGCCATGTCTTTCTTACCCATTCTGCAGTTGATGGACAAGCTGCCCCTACTTTTTTCTGGCTCCCTGTCACATAGGGCACTGTTCTCTCTCCTTTGACTTTCAGTGTCTGAATTTTCTTTCTAGATCAGTGTTTCTTGTACAGAGCATATTGATGGATCCTGTCTCCTGATCCATTCTGCCTGTGTTTCTTTCTATTGGGGCATTGAGGCCATCTGCATTAATAGTTATGGCCCTCTTGCACTGCATTGTCTCTGCCATGCTATTTTCCTGCCACTGGCTCCCTATTTTTCCTCTGCAATCAACTGCCCCCGCTTGATGGTCCCCCTCTGCCATTGTTCCTAAGACTGTGGTCCTTTTTATCTCTGTAGAATGTCCTTTAGTATTCTTTGTAGGGTTGGTTTGCTGGTCATGAATTCCTTGAGTTCTTTGTCATGGAAGTATCTTGTTTCTCCATTAATTTTGAAAGAAAGTTTTGCAGGGTATGTAAGTTTGGGTTGTAAGTTGTTTTCTTTCAGGGCTTGCAATACTTCACTCCAGCCTCTCTTCTTGACTTGATGGTTTGTGTTGAGAAGTCTGTCATGATTCTGATAGGTTTTCCTTTATGGGTGATCTGTTTCTTTTCTCTTAACAGCTTTTAATATTGTTCTTGTGTTGAATTTCAGGGATCTTGATTATTATATGTCTGGGTGTAGATTTGTTTTGGTTATGGCTAGCTGGAGTTCCATATGCCTCACTTAGTTGAATTGTTACTTCCTTTCCCATGCTTGGGAAGTTCTCAGAAATTATTTCTGTAAATAGAGTCCTAATGTCATTTGTCTTTACCTCTGCTTTTTCACTCACATCTTTAATTCTTAAGTTATGTTTCTTTGAGTTGTCTTGCAACCATTGAATTGTTACTTCCTTGGTCCTTGTTATTTTTAAAAGGTCTTTCCTTTTAAGATCACAAGCTGCCAACCTGTCTTCAGGGTTTGAAAGTTTATCCTCAGTTTCTTGCAGATGCCTTTGCCAGCTTTCAATGGAGTTTTTAATTTCCTGGATATCTGTTTGAATCTGTTTTATGCATTCTAAATCTCTTATATTGTTCGTTCATGGTTTCCCTCATTTTCCTACGCTCCTCTTTTTATCTGTGTCTTCTTTAGAGGTGCTTAGCTATTCTTTTATTATGTTTTTCATTTCTTCTTTGACCTGGGATATTTCTGTTCTAATTTCTTTTCTAGCCTCGTGAAGTTGTTGCTTTACTTCAGTTGACCTCATTTCAGACATTTCAGGGGTGCGACTCCTGATCTCTACCGTGTTTAGCTCTCCTGGACGTGCTGCTTGGGTTTGGTACCAGAGATTGCCTTTTCCTTCTTCGTCTTCACATATTCCCAGGTTCTTCTATACACCTGGGTAGTAGGGTCCCAGGCCCTTCTGGCATTGGCTAGAATTTCTCTGAAGTGAGACTTTGGGTTTTTCTATCCAGTACTGGTTACCAGTATCTGATGGTGGGCACCCATGCTTCAGGTCTGAGCTGAGTACTAGCCCACAGGGGCCCTTGAAGCTTGCAAGTAGTGGAGCCAGCGAGGGCCTGTGGGCCTAAGCTGGTTAGGAACCTACTTGGTGTTGTCTGGAACATGCACAGGAGCAGCACCCAGTCCCAGCAACTTCTGCGGGTCAACACCCAACCTGGAGCTGCTGGAAGAAGATGGCAGCAGTCCTGGCCCCAGGTGCTTATCCTCCTTGACTCCAAAATAGTTCCCGGCCAATTGGTGTCTCCCGCGGGAGGACTGAGTCCTCTGTGCTCAGTGCCACTCAGCGCAGACCTCTGTGTCTGCTCTTTTCCACTGCCTTGCCTCTCAATAGGGACCTCTAGGGTTGTTAACCACCACCGTGACCCTGTGTCCCCAGGCTCCAACAGCTCTTCTTTCAGGGTGAGTCCAGCTCCAGGCTAAGGTGCTGCCAACTACCACCCTTCTTTAAGTTTTTGTTTTTACTCTGTGGGCTTCAATTCACATTTTAGATTCTTCCTGGCTCCAGGGGACCCACTTCCTTCTTGTCCTCCTCATGATGCTATATTCCAGCATCTGCACTGTTTCTCTCAGAGAGTGTGTTTACTTTGCTGGTTACTGTTCTGCCATCTTCCTGGAAGTCCCAGTTGTTTGATTTGGACTGTCTTCCATTTCAGTGTCTACTGGGTTTGTCCTCAGTGGGCTGGAGGACTGAGGCTGCTGCTTGTTCTTTCATTTTGTCATTTTCCTCTTGGGACCCATGTGGCTGCCCAGGTACCCTCCTGATAGATTCTATTGGTATCCTGTGCTAGGCAGTTTCAATCTTCCAATATCCCCATGGATAGCTGGGGCACACCACTGAACTATATGGCATGGGAGACTTGTTCTCTGTGACCTGTAAGGATGGCCAGGTGTTCCCCTGATGGATTGCACTGGGTTGCACTGAGACATTCGATTAGGTAGAGCTCAGATCCTCCATGCAGCTAGCAGGGATGAACACCTGGAGTGTATCACTGGGGCCTTGCACCTGGATGAGTGGAGTTCAGAACCTGCAGGAGCCAGGCCACTAGCCAAATTGCACTTCTGGAGTGTGTTGCCAGGTCCTTGTACCTGGCTGGGTGGAGTTCAGGACCTCCAGGACCCAGGCAGCCAGTCTGGATGTGTACCTGTAGTGTGGTGCTGTTGGGGCCTTGTGTCTGGCTGCAAGGAGTTCAGAGCCTCTGGACCACATGGCTAAGCACCTCTGGTGTGTCAGGCTGGGGCTTTGCTCCTGGCTGGTTGAAGTTCCAAACCTGGGACGCACACCTGAAGTATGGCATTGGGGTCTTGTGCTCTGAGGGCCGGAGCTCAAATTCTCCAGGACCCACTGGTTGCTCCCTGATGGGTGGCTCTTGGGCTCTGGCTGGGCTCAGCTCAGTACCTTTGTGTCCTGTCAGACTGGCCGGGCATTCCCCTGATGGATTGCACAGGGACACTGGGCTGGGTAGAGTTCAGATCCTCCTTGTAGCTAGCACAGATGCAGCCCTGGAGTGTGGCTTAGCATCTGGCTGGGTGGAGTTCAGAACCTCGAGGACCAGCTTTCTTTTTTTTTAATTTTTATTTCTTTAATGTTATTTTATTTTGAAAAGAATACAACCAAACAAAGCAAAACAGAGTAAAGTCAATCACAACAAAGCAATGAACATGGAACATAACTTTGAAACAGGGAAAAAAAAAAAAAAAACAACCTATCAATAAGGCTACCATAATGCCTCTTGTGATCTGCAGTATACCTGCCCATACCATCAGGGATAAGTAAAATCAAACAAAATACAACAAAACAAAACAAACAAAGCAGAACAATGTAAGCAATATAGAATTTCAAGATATCAGCAAAACAGCATTGGCTACCATAATATTCGTTATCGTCAGAATAGTTGCCTACACCTTCAGATATATTACAATCAAACCACACAGAATAGAGTAAAATCAATCAAAACAAACAATGAAAGCCATACAGGGTTTCTAAACAAGATAATTGGACATCCTCGATGGCTGCAATTACATATTTTGTTATCTTTAAAATAGCTGTCCATACCATCAAGTATAATAAAATCAAATCAGAATAAAATGAAACTAATCAGAACTATGAATACAATCTGAATTTCAAATCATGATAATAGATTAATAGTGGTCATTTCCTTCCCTGTTTAGATACTTCCTCTCCTTTGACTTTCCCAATATGTATTGTGCATTTTGGATCCCACTAACACCTTTAGGTTGTTATGCTGTGGAGACAACATAAAATTCACCCTTGTGACTCTGATGCATTATGTCCATGAGCACTATTACCAGTTGTCTCTATCTACCTACAAGAGCCTTGAGGTTATCTTCCTTTATAGCTGAATAAGTTTCTACCCCATGAAATACCATGTCTTTTTTATCTACTCTGCAATTAATGGGCAGGCTACCCCTATGTTTTTTTTTGTTTTTTGTTTTTTGTTTTCTGGCTCCCTGTCACATAGGGCATTGTTCTCTCTCCTTTGACTTTCAGACTATGAATTTTTTTTCTAGCTAAATGTGTTTCTTGCATAGAGCATATTGATGGGTCCTGTCTCCTGATCCACTGTGTCTCTGTTTCTTTCTAATAGTGCCTCGAGGCCCTCTTGCACTGTAGTCTTTATGCCATGCTATTTTCCTGCCATTGGCTCCCTATTTTTCCTCTCGATTCAGTCGACTGGCCCCACTTGATGGTCCCCCTCTGACATTGTTCCTGAGACCGTGGTCCTTTTTCTCTCTCTCTAAAACGTCCTTTAGTAATCTTTGTAGAGTTGGTTTGGTGGTCATGAATTCCTTGAGTTGTTCTTTGTCATGGAAGTATCTTGTTTCTCCATTAATTTTGAAGGAAAGTTTTGCAGGATACATCAGTCTGGGTTGGAAGTTGTTTTCTTTCAGGACTTGCATTACTTCACTCCAGCCTCTTCTTGACTTGATGGTTTGTGTTGAGAAGTCTGCTGTGAATCTGATGGGTTATCCTTTATAGGTGATCTGTTTCTTTTGTTCTTGAGTTGAATTTCTGCGACCTTGATTATTATATGTCTGGGTTTAGATTTGTTTTGGTTATGGCTAGCTACAGTTCTATATTCCTCACTTAATTTGAATGTCATTTTTTTTATGCTTGGGAAGTTTTCATGAATTATATCTGTAAATAAGGTCCAGATGTCATTTGTCTTGACACCTGCTTCTTCACTCACATATTTAATTCTTAAATTATGCATCTTTGAGTTGTCCACCAGCTGTTGAATTGTTACTTCCTGAGATCTTGTTATTTTTAAGAGATCTTTCCTTTCACGATCATAGGCTGCAACCCTGTCTTCAAGCTTCGAAAGTCTTTCTTTAGTTTTCTTCATGTCAACATGCCAGCTTTCAAATGAATGTTTCATATTCTGGATATCTCTTTGAGTCTGTTCCATGCATTCTAAATCTCTTACACTGTTCATTCATGGTTTCCCTCATTTTCCTATGCTCCTCTATTTTTTTATCTGTGTCTTCTTTAGAGATGTTTAGTATTTCTTTTATTATGGTTTTCATTTCTTCTTTTACCTGGGATAGAATTTCTGTTCTAATTTCTCTTATAGCTTCCTGAAGTTGTTTCTTCACTTCAATTGACATCACTTCAGACATTTCCGGTGTGCAATTCTTGATCTCCATGTTTTCCTCTTGTGGCATTGCGCTGCTTGGGTTGGACACCAGAGATTGCCCTCTCCCTCTTCGTCTTGGCATATTTTTTATTTCTTCCACCCTGGAGTAGTGTGGTCCCAGGCACCCTAGCACTGGCCACAACTTCTCGGAAACGTGACCATGTTTGTTTTCTGGCCAGTGCTGGCTATGTATATCCGATGTTGGGCGCCTGTGTCTCTGTACTGAGCTAGGCACCAAGCCACCTGGGGCTTGCAGGGGAGCAGACCTGGTCAGGCCCTGCGAATCTAAGCTGTTTAGGAATGGATCTCCAATCAATCAGCTTCGGCGGGTCCGCTCACAACCTGGAGCTCCCAAATGACTGGTTTTTCTGGCTTCAGTGGAAGCAACTTCCGTGGGTCCGCCCACAACCTGGCGCTGACGCCAGAAGTGGTTACCAGTCTTGGTCCCCGGCTACGTAACCTGCCCAACTCCAAGATGGAGCTTGGCCGATCACTCTTTCCTTGGGGCGGGGCGAGGGGGGGTGGAATTCCAGACACTCACCAACAGCCAGGACAGATCTGCACGTCCGCAGATCTCCGCGTCTGCCACTCTCCTTCACTCCTGGGCCTCTCCGCAGAGACCTCTGGGGTCGACTGCAACTTTGACCACGACTGCAACTGTCACTGCGCGTCTCCAGGCTCAGCAGGTCTTCTGGCAGGGTGAATCCGGCTCCAGGCTGAGGCGCTGCCAGCCACCACCTTCTTCTTTGTTTAAATTTTTTTTTTTTCTCTTTGTGGGCTTCAATTCATATTTTAGATTCTTCCTTGGTCCAGGGGACCCACTTGCTTCCTTCATGTTCTCTCCATGATGTGATATTCCAGCACCTGAACTGTTTCTCTCAGAGAGACTGTTTACTCTGCTGCTTACTGTTCCGCCATCTTTAGCTCCTCCTCCCAGCTTTCTTACTTTCAGAAAATTGTTTTTAGTGGGTGTTTCCAGCTTACATGTATTTTTAGGGTATGAGGGATGCTGATTCTAGTTTTCTACATTTTTGGCAGAAGTGGCAGTTTTGAGTGTAAATATACTTTAAAAAGAAGAACACACTGCTATATAGGAATTTCTTTTATTTGTTTTATGTATTGATTGATTTATTTTTGGCACTGGAGATTGGACTCACAACCTTGTGATTGCCAGGTAGGCACTTGGGCCACTAAGCTAGATCCCTGGCCCTTGTCTTTTTGAGACAGGGTCTCATTATGCCATTCGGGCTGTCCTTGACCTCACTTTGCATCCCAGGCTAGTCTCAAACTTGGAGCAATCCTCCTGTGTCAGCCTCCCAAGTGCTGTGATTACAGATGTCAGCCACCACGCCCGGCTAGGAATGTCTTTTACACAAATATGTAACTACACTATAATTTTGAACATCTGATAATGCTTCACTGACCGCACCATATAGTCAGAGTCTTGTTGTTGAGCATCTAGGTGCCATGCCAAACGTCTGTGTAGCTGAGTCTAAGAATATACTCCTAGATTGAGTTGGAAATAAGGAAGGTTTATTTAGATTGTTGTTGCTGGAGCAAGAGCAGGAAACCTTTGATCTCTGATTAGTGGCTTCGTAAGTGTGGTGTTCAGGAGGTTTAAAGGAAAAGGCATGGTGTTCTGAGCTGTAAAGCAGCAGAAGGTCAGTCAGTACATCTGGAACTATTCTCCTTAGTTCTGCTAGTGATCAGATGTGATTATTGTCACTGGGAAACTGGGTCCTAACACTGAGAGGAACTGGTGACTGTCCTGTTTTGTGTCCTCCGAAGAATTCAGATAAGACACATAAGTAGTTCTACAGAGTATAGGCAGAGTTTACTGCCATATGATAGCTCTTCCCAATGACAGAGATCAAGGTGGGCAAGTGTTAAAATGGCAGTTATGCCAAATTAAATCCCATGTTATATTTGTTTTTTTCCCCATGTTATATTTGTGATTAAATGATTCTTTAAGGAATATTGTTTCCTTCCTCTAATGCTATTGTTCTTTGACAAGGGAAATGGGCGGTTTGGGCCAGCTTTACAGGAAAGGTGGCTCCTGTTCATCTCCTAGGTGAAATGCTTCTGTTCAGTTTGTCTTGATACCTACAGGTGTTTTCTAGTCTCTCACATGGCTTGGTCTTTATTATTAGTGTTCTTAGAAGAGGTTACATTCTCCTGGGCTAACATTTGAAACCATAAGCTTGTTTGGAATTTATTTATAGCTAATGGTTAAAAAAAAAAAAACCAAGGATGTCTTCTTTCTTTTTCATGTAGCCCCTGGTAGCTTGCCTCCAGGTCTGCTAATGTCTGTCTGCCTAACAGTGACTAGATGGTTTTGTTATTGAATTGCTTAGTATGGTCTTCAAGTGATGACTAATATTGGTGCTGTGTGATAATTTGTTTATTTTTATCAGAGAATACTGTAACTTTCCCATTAGATCAGGACGAGTTCCTGGGGAAAGAGAATTAAAGCTATTTTTTTCTCAGTATCTTCCTTTTCAGTTTCAGTTTAGAACTAGGATTAGGATCCTCTTGGAGAATGTTATTGAAGTCTACAGTAACAAAAGATTATGACCAGGAAATATAAAGAGCTACATATTAATAAGTAGAAGACAGTCAAATAGTATATAAAAGTAGATGAAAGACATTTACTGGTACTTCACAAAAGAGGAAGTATGAAAATGTATTTCGAATCAGAGAATTAAAAACTAAATCACAGTGAAATAAAAATTTATACTGATTAGATTATGTAAAATTTTAAAAAAATTTTAGATGTGGTAATAGTCAATATAATGAAAGTATGGCATGTTAGAAATAATTTTCAGTTGAATACAAGATAGTTTTATTTCTTCCTCAATAGAGGATATAAAATACCTTTTTCTTTTTGCCTCTCCATCTCACATTTTGTTTAATACCTTGTAAAGAAGAAAATGATTTAGTCATTTTAAAACCTCGCAACTATTACATCCCTGTTGTGCACTTGACCGCGTGGTTGTTTGTTATCTGTAACTATCATCTCTTTCTTCCAGTCTTTCTCTCTCACCTTAGTAAGCCCCTCATTCGATTGTGGTACCTTGTCTGGTAGGATGAGCTCAACACTCATTCTTCAAGATCTGAGCCCATGAGTGATTCTGCCTCAGTTGGGTGGTTATGATTTTCTGTTGACTTTAGTCATCTCATAGGACCCCAGAGTGTCACTGCATGGCAACAGACATTGTATAGTGGCAGCCTGATTCCCCCTTGGTAATCAGAATCCAGCACAGCAGACAGCAGATGATCTTCATTTGCCTGTCATAGGATGTGAGGAGCCCAGAGTGGCTTGGTGGGCATCTTTAACTTGCAGTTCAGTGGAGCCATTTCCCCTGGTAGAAGCATTTTTCATTCAGTTTAGGTCTTCTCATTAATGGTTGGTTGTTTTGTAGTCTATAAACCTACAGATTGTAGTCTACACATACATATTTTGTTAGATCTATAGCTAAGTATTGTATGTTGTGGTGCATTTATAAACTGGGCTTGTAAAAATATTTTAACTTCCATGGTTTGTTGCTGGGTTAACAAGTATGATCGAGTTTCATATATTCTCCTTGTATCTTTCACTAATTTTCCTGGACTCAATTCTAGGACTTCTTTTCTTTTATATTTATATAATATGTATACATTTATATACATATATATTTAATTTTCCAATGTAGATACATATGTCACTAGTGAATAGATTTTTTTTTTTTTTGCCTTTCCTATGTGTTTGCTTTTTATATTTTTTTCTTGGTTATTGCACCAGTTGGTACAGTGTTGAATAACAGTGAAGAGAGTGGATATCCTTGACAGAGTGCTTTACAGGAAAAACCATTCTCGTTTCATCATAAAGTGTGATGTTAACTGTAGGATTTCTGTTAATGACATTTGTCAAGTTGCAGAAGTCTCCTATAATTCTAGTTTGCTGAAAATTACCAAGAATGAGTTTTGAATTTGTAAATGTATTTTCTGCATCTATTGAAAAGGTACAGAATTTTTCCTCTTTTGTCTGTTGAAAAGATGAGTGAAGTTGGGTTTCAAAATGTTGAGCTTGCTTTTCACTCCTATGAAAAGCCCAACTTTGTCATGGTGAATTGTTTTCAGATTTTGTTTGATTTGATTTACTAGTATTTTCCTGAGGATTTTTTTGCACTTGCCTGTTCATGATAGATATGTTTTCTTCTGGCATATTTTTTTTTCTTTTTCTTTTTCTTTTTCTTTTTTCGCATATCTTTTTCTGTTTTTAGTGTTGGGGTAATACTGCTATCACAAAATTGGTTGAAATGTGTTCCCTGCTGTTTTGTATTCTATAAGAGATTATATAGCAGTGGTGGGAACGTATGGCATGCATGCTACAGTGGGCTATAGAATTGGTATTGTTGCTTCCCTACTTGGTGGGATTCATCAGTGAGGTCATCTGGGGCTGAAATTTGTTAAGGTTTTTGAGTACATATATTTCTGTTAATTTTCTACAGTTTCCGTAACAAAGTATGTCAGACTAGGTGACTTGAATAACAAGAATTTATCATCTGGTATTTTGTGGAGAACTTTTACATTTATATTCATCAGGGATGTTGATCTGTTATTGTCTTCAATTTTTTTTGGTACCAGGAATCAAACTCAGGGCCTCGTGCTTGCCAGGCAGGTGCTGCACTGCTGAGCTACATCCCTAGCCCTATTATTGTCTTTTTTGTTGTCTTCCTTTGCAGTTTTGAAGTAAGGTGGCAATGCTGCCCTCCGAGAATGAGTTTGGAACAGTTCCCACCTGCCAATGTAAAAAAGTATTTTGAAAAGAATTCATGTTCTTCCTTAAAAGTGTGGAAAAACTGAATAGTGAAGCCATCTAGTGTGGGCTTTTCTTTGTTAGGAATCTTTATCAGATTTTCAGTGTTTGCATTGTTCAGTTTTGGTGTCCAGAAATAATGAGGTGTGAGCAAAAAGTATGGTGAATGTTTAATTTTTTAAAAAAGTTCGTTACAGTAAAATATATATTGCCATTAATCCCTCTGAAAATGGTCCTCCTTGCTCCTGGAAGTCCCCTTTCATGTCTTTATGAAGTATGATCAGGAACATGAACACTGCTGCTAAAAGCCACTTGATGGAAAGATGATTTCCTAAAAACACCACGGTGTGTCCTTATCCTCGTCATTCACCAGATCTGGCACTGTGCAACTTCTGGCTCTTCATCTAAGTCAAAATGACTACAAAAGGTAAACATTTTGAATCAATGCAGGGCACCAAGGGAACCGTGACAGTGCAACTAAAAGGCACTTAGGAAAGAGGACTTCCAGAGCTGTTTCAGAAAGCAGAAAGACCTATAGGATAAGGGTGTTCAAAGTGAGGGGGACTGGTTTAAGGGAGACTAATGGCAATGCATTTTATGGTAATAAAATAACATTCACTGTATTTTTTCACTGTATCATACCTCATATGTCAATTTCTGCTTTTTTAAAAATTTGTTGCTATGTATTGTTCATTAGTCACTAATCCTTTTCTTTTTTTTGGTTTTTTTTTTTTTTTTTTTTAGTACTGGGGATCTAACTCAACGACCTCGAGCTTGTCAGGCAGGCACTGTGCCACTGAGCTATATTCCTGGTCCAAATGAATATGAAACGCTTCACGAATTTGCGTGTCATCCTTGCACAGGGGCCATGCTAATCTTCTCTGTATCGTTCCAAATTTTTTTAGTACATGTGCTGCCAAAGCGAGCACATCCTTTTTATTTCTGTTGTACATGTCTTATTTTTTCTCTAGTTTGTTTGTATTTTCAAAAAAAATACCTTTTTGTACCACTTATCTTTGGTATTATTTTACCAAAGATTTTGCTTGTACTTTGTTTCTGTTAGAACCTTTAAAAGTTCTTTCCTTCTACTAGTCTCAAGTTGGGTTTGTGTTGGCTTTTCTAGTTACTTGAGTTGTATGTTAGGTTATGTGAAATCTTCCTTTAAGTATAGGCACATTGCTATAAACATCTCTCTAATATTGCTTTTACAAGGCCAGGTGTGGTGGTGCACTCCTGTAATCCCAGCACTTGGGAGGCTGAGACAGGAAGATTGTTGCAAGTTTCAGACCAGCCTGGGCTAAAAATTGAGCCCAAGGCCAGCTGGAACTGTATAATGAGACCCTGTCTCAAAAAGAGAAAAAAAAAAAACTGCTTTTGCACTCTGCCATAGACATTGTATTTTCACTTGAATGTTTCAATTAATCTTTTAAAATAGCCATTTTGGCTTTTTTCTTCAACCCATGTGTTAGAGCAGGTTGTTTAATTTCTAAGTACTCAATATTTTATGTTCCTTTTGTCAATTTCTAATTTTATCCAGTTGTTGCCAAATAAGATCTATAATACGATTACGCTTTTTTTGAAGTTACTGAAACTTGTTTTTATGGACTGTCCTCTCTGTTTTTTTTTTGTTTGTTTGTTTGTTTGTTTTGTTTTTTGTTTTTTTTGGCGGCACCGGGGATTGAACTCACCACCTTGCGCCTGCCAGGCAGGCGCTTAGGCCACTGAGCTAGATCCCCAGCCCTGGACCGTCTTAATGTTCATCTTTGTGGTTCAGTTGTTGTCTGAATTAATAATAATTGAGTTTTTAAAATTTTTTTTTATTTTAAAGAGAAGAGAAGAGAACAAAACAAAGCCAAAAGAAAACAGAATAGAGTCAAACATTCAAAACAGAACACTGCAAGCTATACAGGTTTTCAAAACATAACAATAGGAGATTAACAGTGGTTACCCTAGTGTCTCTTGCTTTCTTCAAAATGGTTGTTCATACATTTACAGACAATAAACTCAAAACAAAGTAATATAAAACCAGATAAAAAAGCATTACAGGCCTTCAAGTTGGACAACAAGAAACCAGCAGTGGCTACCGTAGTATTTCATTTTTCAAAAGAGCTGTTTCTATCTTCTCACATACTGCCTTCAAATAGTAGGAAAGGAACTTAAACCAATCAAATCAAAGAATAAAAGCACCATTGGATTTCAGAACCATTTCTCCATATTTATCAGGAATTTTGTATCTTATTGAGTCTTTCAGTTTCTTACACTAGGGAGACAATGCGGTGTTTACACATGTGTGTTTGGTTTATTTCAGTTATGAGTATGCTCTCAAGTTGCATCCATTTACCTGTAAAACCTCAATGTGATCATTTCTTATAGCTGAATAGTACTGCATTGTATAAAAGTACCACATCTTCTTTATCCATTCCTCAATTGATGGGCATTTGGGTTGTTTCCAAGATTTGGCTATTACAAATTGTGCTGCTATAAACATGGGTGCACATATATCACTGTGGTAAGATGATTTCACTTCTTCTGGGAAATAGGCCCAGAAGCGGAATAGCTGGGTCAAACAGGACTTCCAGTCCTAGCTTTTTGAGAAACCTCCAGACTGACCTCCACAGTGGTTGCACCAGTCTGTGCTCCCACCAACAGTGGAGAAGGGTTCCTTTTTCCCCACAGCCTCTCCAGCATTTATTGTTGGTGGTTTTCTTGATCCTGGCCATTCTTTCTGGAGTGAGATGAAATCTCAGAGTTGTTTTAATGTGCGTTTTTCTAATGACTAATGATACTGAGCATTTTTTCATGTATTTATTTGCCATTATTTTCATCTCAGATGCCCATTTCTGGATTGGGTCTTTGAATTTCGAGGGCCTGATGTTTTTTAATTCTTTATATGTTCTAGATAGAAGACCTTTGTCCGAAGGGCAGTTGACTAAAATTTTTTCCCAATTTGTGGGTTTTCTTTTCACTCTGTTGGAGATTTCTTTTCGCATGCAAAAACTTTTTAACAAGACAAGATCCTAGTTGTTGATTCTGGGAAGTGTTTCCTGTGCAGTTTGACTTTTGTTCATGAATTCACCTACTCCTATGTTTTCAAGATTTCTACCTACTTTGTTTTCCAGCAGATTGAGTGTTTCTGTTTTAATGTTTAGATCTTTGAACCATTTTGACTTCAGTTTAGTGTATGGTGATAGGCTTGGGTCTACTTTTAGTTTTCGGCATATGGAAAGCCAGTTTTTCCAACACCATAATAAATGGTGTTAATAAAAAGAGGCTGTCTTTCTTCCAGTGAACATGTTTAGTCCCTTTGTCAAAGATAAGTGGCTGAGTGTGTTTGTACTTGGGGTTGTATCTTCTAATCTATTCCATTGATCCTCAGGTCTGTTTTGATTCCAGTACTATGCTGCTTTGATTACAGTAGCTTTGTAGTATAATTTCAAGTCTGGGATTGTGATGCCTTCTGCCCTTCACTTGCTGCCCAGAAGTGCCTTTGCTATTCTAGGCCTTTTGTGGTTCCAGATGAATTTTAAGAATGATTTCTCTAGATCTGTGAGGTATGCTAATGGTATTTGGATGGGAATTGCATTAAATCTGTATAATAATTTTGGAAGAATGGTCATTTTCACAATGTTTGTTCTTCCTATCCATAAACATGGAATGTCTTTCCATTTTCTGAGATCCTCTTCGATTTCTTTTTTCAGAGTACTGTAATTTTCATTGAATAGATCTTTTGCTTCCTTTGTTAGGTTGATTCCTAAGTATTTCATTTTTTTTGGATGCTATTGTGAAGGGTGTGGTTTCTCTCATTTCTCTCTCAGTGCGTTTGTTGTTTGTGTACAGGAATGCGACTTGATTTCTGAGTATTGACTTTGTATCCAGCTACATTACTGAATTTGGTTATGATATCCAGGAGTCTTTCTATGGAGTTTTGTGGGTCTTCTATGTAGAGTATCATGGCATCTGCAAATAGTGATAACTTCTTTCATTCCTATTCTTATTCCTTTTATTTCTCTCTCTTGTCTAATTGCTCTGGCTAATGTTTCCAGCACTATATTGAATAGCAGCGGTGATAAGGGACATCCTTGTCTTGTTCCCGATTTTAGAGTGAAAGCTTTCGGTTTTTGGCCATTTAATGTGATACTGGCTGTTGGTTTGTCATAGATGGCTTTTATCAGATTGAGGTAAAGGCCATCTATTCCAATTTTCTGTAGGGTTCTTATCATGAAAGAGTGTTGGACTTTATCAAAAGCTTTTTCTGCATCTATTGAAATGACTATGTGGTTCTTATCTTT
>RJWT010010571.1:0-24075 GCA_004365215.1 Cuniculus paca
GAAAAAGAAAGACTCAGTATGCACAGAGGATATGTAGGTTGAGGGTGGCTCAGGATGCTGGGGACAGAGGAAGAGGATCCCTCGGAAAGGAGCCTCCAAAGATAAACTGTCTATGGTGAAATCTGCCCAGAGTGGCCTCCGGTCAGGGTGTTGCTAACACCTAATAAAAATGAAATCCTGGAAGGGCGGCTCCTTGAAGTCATTATAGCTAGTAGCCACAGAAGTAAAACTGCTGAAAGGAACACACTGGATCCATGGAGAATTGTGCCTTTAATGTCCTCTTTGGCATGTTTGTTTAAACAAACTCTTCCCAAATATCTCACACTTCACCAATCGTGGGTGTCCCTGCTTCACCTCAGTCTTTAAAGAGGCTTTGT
Organism: Cuniculus paca; assembly: GCA_004365215.1. Lineage (NCBI taxonomy): Eukaryota > Metazoa > Chordata > Mammalia > Rodentia > Cuniculidae > Cuniculus > Cuniculus paca. The sequence goes on from RJWT010010571.1 coordinate 378, forward strand.
CCCCTAAGTATTTCTGGAAAAGTCCAGAGTTGCTGACATATGGTTGGAAGTAACTTGAGTCTCCCCACCATGGCAGGAATCTGTAGACCTGGGCTCCAGTGCTTCCAAAAGTTCCATCAGGACTACAAGTCTGTCTGTATCCCTGTTGCCACCCCAGTAACCAACCCTAGGATAACCTACGGGACCCTCGCTGACAAATTTGCAGTGCCCACCAGTTACCTGTGCTAGAAACCCTTGTCACCTCCCTGCTCAGCAAAGTGAAACGGGAATGCTGGGTAGTGCCCTCCAGAGGCGTCTCACGACAAAAGGGCTTGATGTTCTAGTGGTTTGCGGCAGGTGGTGTGGTGAACCAAGCAAGAATTGTGCACCCTGTCTCTGACAGCCCTACACGTGGACTGCTCCACCCCCACCAAGGTTTTAACTCTGCTTCTGTCATCTGGATAGCTACCCTCACCACCTCAGGGACAGTCAGCTCTGCGTCCAAACCAACATGTCTGTGATTCATGAAAAGCTAGAGGATGTAGTTGCTGTAGTCCGCTCAGATAAGGACTCCACTGCAAAGTCATATGAGCCCCAAAATGTTACTACATTTAAAGGGCTGTCATTCTTCCAAATCGAATGCACCGTACCTGTGTCCAATCTGCAAAATTGGCTCCATGGTAGCTGGGTTCAGGCAAGTTCTGATATCAGCTGAGAGACTGTCGCTGCCACTCTCTGCTGACAGCCTTTTAAAGCTGGAGTCATAGTGCCAGTTTAGTTCTTCCTTGGGGACACCCAGTTTGTCAGTTTTGCAATGCACTGGAGAGCAGGATTTCAGTTGTTTCTCTAGGGGTTCCTAAGTACTACTTGAAAATCAATAAATAGAAAACAAAGGCACTGGGGCAATGATGGCCTCCATCTGTTTCCCAACTCAGTTCCTGCCAAGACTCTATTGTCCTCAACCATGTACAAACCCTTTTCCCTCTCCTCCCCTGAAGGGGACCAAACAACACATCTAGTTAAACCACAAAGAGCCCAAAACAGCCTCCTCTCTCCTCTCTTTATCCCTGGGCAATGTTGATAGAGGAGTCAACTCAAGACACATGTAGCTAGCACTGATTGTTAACAAGGAGTTACTAAGTGGGGTTCAAATTTACATACGAAGTGGAGACATCTTGTTAGTGTTGGCATGTGAAGGCTCATCTCTCTTAAACAGAATGGGCCCTTGCTGAGAAAGCAAACTGTGCAGTGCAGGGTCCCGGTCTCTTTCCTCAAAATAATATGTAACTTAATCTGTTCAGGCTGCTATAACAAAATACCATAGACTAGCGGGCTTAAACAGCATGTAGGTCTTGCTCGCTGTTCTGGGGACTGGGAAGTTTGAGATTCGTGAAGTTCACTAGCAGTTTCTGTGTCTGTTGAGAGCCTGCTTCCTCGGTCACAGGCAGCTAGCTGTCTTTTTGCTGTGTCTTTATGTGACAGAGGGGTAAGGAAGGTCTCCAGAGTCTCTTTTATGAGGGCATGAATCCCATTCATAAAGGCTCCACCATCACATGCTAATTGTCTCCCAAGAGCCTTGTGTCCTACATACTGTACTATACCCTACAGGTTTAAGATTAGGAGACACAAATATTTAGTCCATAGCAACATGTCTTGTGAAATTTTCTCCTCATAAAAGTAATATATGATTGACATAGGTATTTAAGGCCAAACTGCACAATAATGTGAGACCCTGTCCCTTAAAATTTCAAAAAAAGTAATATATCTTTGTTGGAGAAAGCATAAAGTCCAGAAAAGTATGTGGAAGAAAATAATAATCCACCACCATCCTACTTCCCAGAGAGAGCCATGGTCACAGTCTTAATGTGTTTCCTATGAAGTTATTTAGTATAAATTTACACAATGTAGACAACAAAATCTAATATAAATGCATGAAATTCATAAAGACACACCAAAATACAGTTGCTATTATGTATGTGTATACATATGTATTTCTGTATATATGTGCAGACATATACACTTGCTATTTTATATTTTTCCAGATTATTAGAAAGTCATGATTTTTTGAAGGCAGTATTCTATCTTATGAATGCAATATAATTAATTTAATCACACTCCCTCTGTTTACTAGTAAGGTAGTCTCCAAATTTTATTATTACTACATTTCCTCTTGGTTTTTTAAGACATACTCTTCAGAGTAGGATTTCTTTCTCAAGGAATATAAACAAGGGGCGATCAAAATTCACAGTGAAATTAAAAATGTATTGCAGTAAAAGACACATTGCCATTTAACTTCTTTGAAATACTCTCCCCCACTTTGAGCACATTTATTTCATTGTTCTTGCCACTTTCTGAAGTCATTCTGGAAGTCCTCTTTCACAAGTGTCTTTACAAGGTGTGAGCAGAAATATAGTCAATGCTGATGCTAAGTGCAACCAACAGAAAAGCAGGCTCAGAAAAACATGACTGTGTGTCTTTATCCACTGTATTCACCAGATCTGGTACCCTGGGACTTCTACCTCTTCTTTAAGTCAACATGATCATGAAAGGTAAATGTTTCGAATAGACTCAGGACACTGAGACAGCCACAACAGTGCAACTAATGATACTCATGAAAAAGGACTTTCAGAACTGCCTCAAATAGGGACAAGAATATTAGGATGAGTGTGTTTGTAGGGGCATTAATGGCAATGTGTCTTTTACTGTATTTTCTTTTAAATTTAAGCATTATCACACCTCATTGGGCAGGGAAATTTTAAATAAAACTGCAGTTAAATGCCATCCACCCTATAGTGTCCCTGATTTAATGTTCACAAGGCTTCAGGATCATGAGTGTGCTTTAACATGCGTTGCATACACCTCAATTTTAGCTTTTGGTTTTTTGTTTGTTTTGGTTCGGTTTGGTTTTGGTTTTTTGAGACAAGGTCTCCCTATGTAGTTCTGGCTGGCCTTGAACTCACTATGTAGCCCAGGCTGACTTTGAAATCACAGAGATCCTCCTGCCTCAGCCTCCCAAGTGCTGAGATTACAGGTGTGTGTTGCCATGTCCAGTTGACTTTGTTTTTAACAAGAATTTATAGATCCAGTTCCTAATGTTTTTCTGATTTAAAATGGCTATCTGACCTCACCATATCACTTAACATTTTATGCTTCAGTTTACTTACCAAGAAAATGAGACTTTGATCTATTCCACAAACTGTAAGTGGTACCTCAATTCCCAAATGCTTTTGTTTGTGAACAATTTGGTTCCCAAACAGAAGCATTTGCCAAAATTTTGCTTTTGTTTGCAAACTTTGCATAAGGTAACAAACATGACCATGGCCACCTTTCACACATGAATACCCACACGGTCATCTTTTCCAGAATTGTGAAATGAATAAAGTCGGCAAGGTACTACTGTACTTTTACACAAAGGTAAGGTATTGGTATTAAACCTATGGTGTAGCTATGTAGCTAAAATGAATTAACTGGTGCTCTACTGTCAGACTACTGGCTTTAAATCCTGAATCCATCATGTAATACTCATTGTTGCATATACTGGGCAAGTTACTTGACTTTCCTTTTCCTTAATTTCCTCATCCTTACAAAAGCACTTACCTTATCAGTAGATTAGATAAGATGATTCTATATGCAAGTAGCATGTGTTAGCTACTATTACTATCGCTGCTCCTTATTAGTAAGCAGCAAGTTTAGAGTCAATGTGAAATGGTTTAGAAGTCATTTTCTTTCTTTTTTAAAGTAAATAGTGGTAGGAGTACACCACCATCATGTAATTATAACTTTAATCAATATACCAAAGTAACTTTGATCAAAATAGTAAACTCAGTGTTTTGCAAGTGCATCCCCAAATCATAAATACTAAAAGGGTGTTATCCAGGGACCTTTGCTGAGCACAGGGGCAGTAGTCAAACTAGTGAGGGAACTGGGGGCTTCAGGGTGCTAACACACATAGCTGTGCTTTTGTGGCAAAGTTCCTTGCTAATGAACAGAACTATTCTTTCTTCTTGGACCCACAGCTAGATTTCATTTTCCAGGTCCCACGGTTCAGTGCTACCATGTGCTTACATTGTGGGCCATCTCAATGACCTGGGCAATACCAAGATAAACAGGCATGCTATACTCCAATAAACTTTATAAAATATTGCTGTAGCATGCCAACCCTGATGGGAGCCAAGGAAGAGTTGTACATGGCTGGAAAGACAGAAAAGAGCCAGACAGGATATACTTCATGGGCCCTACTACAAATTTGGGGTTTTATCCTCAAAGCTGGAAGGTCACCTTTGAAGAATTTTAGGAAGGCTGTGACCCGAAACAGCAAAGTTCAAGCCTCAGGTCACTCCTCCAGCTTTCACACATGTGGAACATTGATTTTTTTTGGTACTCTCTCCATGGAATCTCTTCCTAAGGAATTTCCTAAGGAAGTTCACCCTGAGATGGTGTCTTAGGGAAAGACCAGCATGTAGATCCCAGGGGGCTTCACAAGCTGATATTTGCAACATGGTGAACTTGCCAGGTGTCGACTCGAACCCACAACTTGGCAGGATCAGAAACTCAATCTGTCAGCCCACCATCCCTCACTTCCTATCAGACTTATACACAAAGTGCAGGTGATTAACATAAGTCAAAAGCCCATGTTAGCAATTTTCAATGAAAAAATATAATTGCCATATGTAAGTAGTTCATTCTAGCCTCATAGACATATCTTCAGTGGACTAACAATAACAACAATAGTAATGGTTAACATTTATTAACAATAACATTGTACCAAGCATTTAATCCCTACAATAAGTCTATTAGGTAGAAACTGTGATTAAAAATCCTAACTTCTTACTTAAGGGATAGACCGGAGCTCCTCTTCAAGGATCAGAAATGCGAGGCTTGCTAAAACACTGTAGGAAGTTTATTAGGGCAAAGATCTTAGCTTTCAAGCTTCTTTATGGGAGCACAATTGAAGACAAAGATCTGCTTTCATAATCAAGAGTAAAAGCCTGCATAGCTTACATCTTAACCCATGATCAAAGCCTACGTCCTCTCACATGAGTGCTTTTTCCAAAGGAGAAACTAAGTCATGCAAAGACTTAGAAAAAGAGAGCAGGTGGTACTGGTGAGCTTTCCACCATGCGACACACTGAGGCTGGTAGCCAGAGCTTCAGGGTCAGCCAGGTAGAAGCTGCTCAGTGCAATACAACACATGCGTGTCTCAAAATGACTCATTTGTATTTATGAGATAGGATCTCACTGACTGTTTTTTTCTTTTTGAGGCAGGGTTTCATTATGCAGCTCAGGCTGGCCTTGAACTCACTTTGTAGCCCAGGCTGACCTCGAACTGGCAGTGATCCTACTGCCTCAGCCTCTCTAATGCTGGGATTACAGGCGTGCACCACCACGTCCAGCTCACCCACTGATTATTATAACTTAAACATTTTAATAATATAGCTTCTTCATTCATACCCAGTATATACATCGAAGCACCTGAAATACTTTATTATACTTATTTATGTGTTTATTTCACCCATAAATTTCCAATGCATAAAGGACTAGATTTATATGATTCATTTCTGAGTTCCCAAAAACATGTCCTAAAATAGCTAATATATGTTTGTTATGGGAAGAGAAAAGAGTAACATAGAAAAAAAGGATAAGTAAGAAGGCAAATATATGGAAAAATGGAAGAAAAAGACAAAAGAAGCACTTAACATTAAGTGTTTACAGTGTTTTAAGAGGTAAATTCATTCGTTCTCACAGCAACCACATGAGCTAAGTACTCTTATATTCTCTTCGTTTAGTCCTTTTAGGCTGGCATAACAGAATACCATCGACTAAATGGTTTAGAAGCAATAAAATTTGTTTCTTACAGTTCCAAGTATGTAAAGTTCAAGGCCCAGGTACTAACAAATTTGGAATTTGTTGAGGGCCATTTCCTGGCGTACACATGAATAGTCATCTTCTTACTGTATCCTCACATGGCAGAAAGGGTGGAGGAGTTCTTTGGGGGGCTCTTTTATAAGGACACTAATCCTATTTGTGAGGGCTCCATCTTCATGACTCAGTCACCTTCCGAAGGCCCTGTCTCTTCATACCATTACCATAACCTTAGGACTGTATGAATTTTGGGGGCACACAAACATTCAGATGGTAGCATCCCCATCTTGCAAATGACGACAGGACAATGTGACACTGAGAGTTAATCTGCCCCAAATCACATGCAAGTAGGCTAGACAACCTGGCCCCTTGGTCACACTCTTAAATATCATGCCATGTTGCCTCTCAAAGATCTCTGGACACTGCCTTTAGAGATGAGTGCAAGGAGTTAGAGTTGGGGCCCAGATGTCCATACTTAAAACAAATTCCTAAATGATTTGATAGGCAGCTCAGATGAAAAATCAGTACTGTAAAGGATGCCAAGTAAAACACCACGGGAGGTCAAAGTAGGGAAAAGAGACTTCCCTGCATCCTTGCACTAATCCCCTGAGGCTGGCACTACTGTCTTCCCCATTTTCCAAGTAAGGAAGCTGAAGCACACAGAGGTTAAGAGGCTTTCCAAGATCCTGCAGCTTTAAGCAAGGGGCAGAACTAAGACCCCTAGTCTTGAAGGAAACAAGAATGAAAGATGAGGCTCATTAACATTACAATTTAGATAAACTACTTGGAGCAAATTCTCATTTGAGAAAAATAAATACACAGACCCTTCCCAAACCCCCTAACCCCCATTTCTGGCCCGGCCTTGGCAGAAGTGTCAGGAAGGGTTCAAATCTTTCTCTGCCCAAAGACTACAGATGCCACTATCAGGTCGGTAGCCACTTACATCCCTGTGGAGGTATAGACACACCCAGACTTTTAAGTTTCTTGACTCTTGAATAAAAAGATCCCCAAACTAGGGATAAGTTCATTTCATTTTGGTAAATTATTAAAGCTATCATCTGAAAAACTCACGGTGAAAAAAGATTCCATTAGTTTGGTAGCCAGAAAAGTTTGAATGACCATACCAAAGGCTCTGGAGGACTTTGGCTTTCAATGACGATATTAGGATGTGTCAAATATCCAAAAGATGTGCTTTTGCAGCTGAATTTTGAATCCTTAGGCACGGCACCTCTGCTGTGTTTCTTGATGATCACTGAAAACGAGCAGGGAGGGGTTTATACCTAGGGGAGGATTTTGCAACCTCAACACAATTGACACTTTGCGCTAGACAGATCTTTGCTGTGGAGGTCTGCCCTGTGTGCAGTGGTATAGTTAACAGCGCCTTGGCCATTACTCACCACATGCCCATGAGATTCTCTTTCTTCCATTTGGAACAACCAAAAATAATGTTTCTCCCAGTGCTAAAATCATCCTTAGAGGAAAACAACTTGTCTAAGGAAACCAGTTAAAGGCAGCTGTATAGTCTCCTGTTCCTTGTATCAAACGTCACTTTTTTGTTACAGTGCTTCAAATGCTTATGTGTTGTTAAAAATATTTATAAACAAAATATATTTGACAGCGAGATAGAAACATGCCTGTGTCCATGGAAAAGAGAGAGCAATACGAGAACAGAGATCATATGTTATTGGTGAAAGTAAACTGGTAATAATACTATTACTCCTTAGTGCCAGATACTATAGTAAAATTAGCATATATCATCACATGGAACAGTCACAGCAGCCCTAAGAGGGAATCCAATCCTTATTCCTACTTAACTGTTGAAGAAACTGGGTAACTAGGTCAAGGTCACACAGCAAGGAGCATTGGAGCCTTGATTCTTTTTAGTTCTGCCCTCATCCAAGCCACTTTTTGTTATGCTGTTCTCTTTCATCATGGTCACTGTCATCCCTGGAGCCGTAGGCTCTGTCTGTCCACCTCCATCCAACACCAGGACCACTCATCTGGACTCTGCTAGAAGCCTTCCCTGATTCCTGCCTTCACCTCTGACTCCTAGGTCCCTGTCACAACCTGTGCACATCTTTATTATTGTATTTACCTATCACATCACATATTTGTGTTTCTGTCCCCTTTTAACTGGGAGAGCCTAGAGAACAGGGGCCTATCTTACTTATCTCTATCTCCAGAGTCCCATGTACAGACAGCAGGAACCCATTAAATACGGGCTGCTAGTAAAAGCTTTCAGCCAGAGGTAATGAGAAGAACGTAATTACAGTCGGCCTTCTGCATCTGCGGATGGAATCCTGCATCTGCAAGTTCAATTAATTGCCAAAAATAGTGGGGTGAAAACTGCATCTGTACTGAATATATACAGATTTTTTTGTCATTATTCCCTAAACAATACAGTTGAACAACTATTGAGTATTTACATTGAATTGGGAATTGTAAGTAATTTAGAGATGATTTAAAGTACCCAGGAAGACGTGTGTAGGATATATACAAATACTATGCCATTTTATAGAAGGGACATGAGCATCTGTGGGTCTTGGTATCCCCAGAGAACGGGGAATCCTAGAACCAATTCCTTGAGGACACTAAGGGACAACTGTACTTCCCTGTGGGTTGAGAACAATGAAGAGGAAAAGTCTGGAGAGTTAAGCTGAGAAAGGTAAACAGCTGAAAAGAGAAAAAGTAACTTACTCAAGATTATACAGCTGAGGAGCAGGACAGGAAAGGGCACAAAACTAAAGCTTTGTCCCATGGTCCTGCGTTTTGTCCACCACGTAATATAAACTTTGATCAGCCATTAAGGCTTCTTGAAGTCACTGATATAAGTAAACATGAATTTGTGAGTCATGAGCAGCCATAAATTCATAAAAGGTAAATGCTACTGCCTGAGGATGGTCTATAGCTGTGCTTCATGGGATGAGGAGTTAGGAAAGCTCAGGTGTGCATTTTGGTTCCTTGACAAGTCAGTGAAACTCCAGACAAATCATTCCCTTTGTCGGTGCTTTTGTTTCTTTTGGCTGTGGCATTTTGCTGGTTTCAAAGCATGTGATCCACTTCTATTTTTTCAAGTATGTCTCTATTTGAGCATGCTTAGTTGGATGGGAAAAACCTGTGTTTCTCTTAGGTTTCATAAATTGCAAATCCCACAGTGATATGCAACTTGTGTAGTTTATAAAATTACAGACCCCAAAGCTGTAAGAAATCTGATAAATCATATAATGAAAATTAAAATTTCTAGCTGGACTTGGTGTGGGTGGCACATGCCTATAATGCCAGCACTCTGGAAGGCTGAGGCAAAAAGATCACAGTTCAAGCCCAGCCTGCGCAACTCAGTGACTTATGAAGACCCTGTCTCAAAATAAAAACTAAAAAGTTGGTAGTAACTCAGTGTGAAGGCCCTAGGTTCAATCCCCAGTATTTCAAAAAATTAACTATTTAATAAAAAATAAAATTCCCAGATAGTACAGGGTTTGTTTGGTTTTGTGTGTGGTATTTGCTCACACTGAGCTACATCCCTAGTAAGTTTTTTTTAATTTTTTTTTTTTTATGTAGAGACAAGGTATTATTAAAGCACTAAATTATCCAGCTTGGACATAAATTTGTAATCTTAAGAGTGTGGAATTATAAGTGTGTACCACCATGTCCAGCCAAACCTGGAATTGTTTACAGACTCCTGGGGAGGTGTTTGATAATTTCACTTCACAGTGCATGATGTAAGGAGAAAGAAAGATTAGTTAAAAGGAAACGCCATACTAAAGGATGGAGTATGCCTACATGGCCATCTCACTTTCTGTAGGGATAGTGGTAACAGTTACTTTACCATACGACTGTGCTAAATGTTTACACACAATACTTTACTTTGTATAAAAACCTTATGAGGCAAATACTATTACTACATTTACTTTTCAGACAAGAAAACTAGACTCAGAGAAGGAACATGCCAAAGACATATGTCTATTAAAATGTAGTCTCAAGTCTATTTCAAACTGAGCTGGACATATTAATAAATAGATACATGTTTCTTGAGTCCAACTACTGATATCTCTATCAACCATCACCATATTTTATGCTCCTGCTACAGAAAGAAAGTGTAAAGTTTATGTAAATAAGAACAATACATTGACATAAGGATCGTGGATTTAATTCAACTAAGGACTTGGCTTTTTATGTTAGTAGAGCTTTCTTTTAGTTATCAGGTTTTGGTTTCAAGAACACAAATGCCAGTGAGGTATTAAAATATTTTAATACACATTCAACTAGGTTATATTTACAATACTTAAGTTAATATATTATCAAGTCTGCTACAATCAAAGCAATAAAATTAAGTCTGGATCAATATGGTAAGCAGAGTGATAATTTAAGTTGCACTAAAGAAAAATAAGACACTTCTCTTGAAGGATTATCAGGGATTTTCTTCTTGTTTTAAAACACATCCTAAAATCGAGAAGCAATTTCTTTATTAATAAAAACGGACATCTTGAGCAGATATAGCCAAAATCAGTGAATTTAATAGAGGCTGGTATTCTCATTTACGTGCATGTATTTTAAATGAAGGTGTTTGATCGTTTTACCTAATTAGTCCTAAAGTGGAGTTGTAGCCTAACTTGTGAAGCAGGTAAAGTTCATCTTTAGACATTCAGTGAGTTTCTCTTTGGGGCTCTTCTTGTTCTTGAGCTATCTAGGATCCCTTTCTTCTTCAGTAGGAGCACACCCTCGTGCTTAGATCTTTACTTCTGGTTTCAGATTCTTCTCATATGCAAGTTTTAGAGAGAGAACTCCAGCTGGCTGAAGAAGAGGAAGAGGAAGTGGGCAAAGAGGAAAGGAAGAGGAAGCTAAAGGGAGAAAGAAAGGAGAATTACTACTGTCTATTGGAATAATAGTCAGATCTAGTGGTAGTCTTAGCCTCATGATCTAGGTATTCAAATTAAATAATTGAGATTATACTTATTTCCAGATATCTGTCTGTCTCTCTCTGTCTCTTTGCCTTTCTCTCTCTCTCTCTCTCCCCATTCTAATAGTGGCTCTAGGTGGTAGGCTCCAGCTGGTCCAAGCTTGGATCTTACCTTTTGTTGAAAAGGGGTGAGGTAGATCAAATTTCTAAATACTCTCAGAAGACCTAGAATAAAAGCTTATTTGTACCTGCCACATACCTCTCTATACTAATGGTTAGATAGATCAGGCCTGGCCCATTCACAGAGTGAGTATGGGGCTAATAGTATCACAAACACATGACCTGATATTCATAAAAAGGCTGTTGGGCTGGGGATTTAGCTCATTGGCCTAAGTGCCTGCCTGCCAAGTGCTAGGTCATATGAGTTCAGTCCCCGGTGCCGCAAAAAAAAAAAAAAACCTAAGACAGAAAAAGGCTGTTTTCCAGAGAATATTTCAGGTCCTGGTACCACATGTGGATATGGATACTTGGCAGGCAAAACAATACATGTCCATCATGTGTCTGTGACATAGGGCATAAGGTACACTTTTAGGATACAGGGTGGTCAACAGAAGGATTATGGTATCCTTAAACAAATCCTTGCTGGTGACTTTTCCCAGTTTATATGGAATCCAAATCCACTTGAACTTACAATACATTTAATGTAAGATAGATTTGATAAAGGTGCATCACTAAGCGAGACACAAGGCATCTTCAGGTAGTGATCTTGTTCTTCAGTCATCTAGAACTCCTACTCTAATTGAAGTTTTCTACAATGCCCAAAGGAAGATGAAAGTACAAAATGAGCTAGTAATGGACAAGAATTTTGTTGTTGTTTTGTTTGCTTGTTTTTACTATGTGAGACAAGGTCTCACTCAGTAGTCCAGGTTGGCCTTAAGCTTGTTATATAGCCCAGGCTGGCCTCTAACTTGCAATCCTCCTGCCTCAGCCTCCCCAGTGCTGGGATTACAGCTGTGTGCTATCAGGCATGCTAGATAACCATTTTTAAATGATCCTGTTAATGTGGCACATTTAGCTACTTAATAATTGCTATGAATCAGATTTTCCTGAGAAATTCTGTACTACAGAAATACCTGCACAATGATGCAAAGATATAGACACGAGCATATTAATAGTTAGCATGGCTTGTGATAGTGAAAAATTGGAGACTTAAATCAATAAGGGGAAGGTTAAATTATACTGTGCTACTATTACCTAAAAATATTGACATGAAAAGTCCAAAAATGTTTCATAAAGTTTTAAAATAGATGTAGTAAAAGTCATTTTGGTTTTTAAAAATATACCATATGTGTCTTAGTTACTAGCTCCTTGCTGGAACAAAATACCCAGCACCCACAATTCAGTTTCAGAGGTTTCAGTCTTCCATGGTTGGCTGGCTCCAAGGCTGGAAGGGCATGATGGAAAAGCCTGTTAGTGGAAAGATGCTCACATCGTAGTGACCAGAAAGGAGAGAGTGGAGGGAGAATCCAGAGTGGGAAATATGCCCTTCCAGGTCATATTCCCAGGGACTTGTCCCTTCCAATCACACCCCTAACAGTATGTTCAACTCTGAATTAATTAGCCCGTGAATTCACTGATTTGTATACTGCCTCCATGATCCAATCACCCTCCAAAAGCCCCACTTCTGAGCACATGATGGTTTATGGGAACATTCTAGATCCAAACTATAACAATGAGTGTATGCATGTATGTGTATGTGCATAGACAAAAGGTTTCTGGAAGTATACATACCAACTCTTTAAAAATAGTTACAGCTGGGGTGGTGGTGCAGGCCTGTAATTTCAGCACTCAGGAGGCCAAGACAGGAGTACCACAAGTTGGGAGACCAGCCTGAGCTACATAGTGAGGTCAAGGCCAGTCTGAACTACATAACAGGACCCTGTCTCAAAAAGCAAAGTACAAACAAAAAAAAGTTACATCTGCAAAATGGAACCAGTGGTGGGAGGGTGGCAGGAATTTTTACTTTTACTTTATACATTTCTATGTTCTGTGTGTTTAGGTTTTTACAGTAAACATGTATTGCCTTTTAGCACCTACGACTTTTAAGATTTCTTAAACAACAAAAGTAATAAAATTATACTTCATCCTGCAAATGCAATTCACACAATATAATTATTTTTCTTGGATAGTCCCAATCTCTCTTCTATAAAATCTTTCCCTAATTATCACATCCATAAATCATAGCCTCATCTCTCACCACTGTTTATTTTCTATACAGATTGACCTCAGTAAGGACTTGCAGCCTAGTTAAGAATGATTTCCAATGCAAGAGACTAATTTGTGAAGGAAACACAGAATGTACTAATATAGCATCAAGCACAGAATAGTCATTCAATAGCCTATTTTCTTTTTTTTTTCCTCCTACTTTTATTCCCTCACTATTCCAGAGGATGGATAAATGGATACATGACAGACAGATAGATATAGATAGATAGATAGATAGTCAGTCAGTCCTATAGAAGCAATGAAATTTAGTATTAGAAACTAGTCACAGGAGGCTGTTAGTTTGATGAATGAAAACACATGTTATGAAATCACAGAGAGGTAAAATAGAAAAGGAAAATCAGGACCAAAAGAAAGGGGAGTAAAAATATGCTGGATATCATTCAATAACTATTTGCTGATGGTAATTATAGGGATGGAAAACCCATCAGGCCTATGGAGCTAAAATTAATCAGCAAGTATTCACAGACTGCCTCCTGCTTCTATTACTGGTTCTGGCTTCCTGCCTGCCCAGTGTCAAGGCTGGAGACATTTGCATGACATTCGGTTTGTCAAGATAGAAAGAGCAAAATAAGCAGGCAGAGGATCACAGCAGCTACCTATATGCCATCATATTCGTTGGAATCATAGTCAGACGAGATACATTTTTTTTCTCTAGAGGACTATAAAATAGCTGAAAATTTGTAAACATCACTATAACACATAAAAGAGCCCATTTAAGTGGCCATACTATTTCTATAAAGCAATAGTAAATTCATTTGTGTACTGTTTGAAATTTCAAAGTATAAATCCACATTCAATTTATATTAAAATTAGAAAGTAAAACCAATAGGACTTGTACTTAGTTTTCAGGGATCTTTCCCTTGTTGGCAAACATTAAGGTCATGTCTAAATACAATAAAATGTAAACTATGATGTTTGTATCACTGTTAACATTTTAATAAATAGCTATTGCAGTGAACAGCTGTTTTCTGCATGCCCAGCACCCCTTTTTCCTATTTTAATTAAAAAACCCCAATTTCTCTCTTTCTCTTTGTCTCCCTCACTCCCTCCCCCATCCTCCCTCCCTCTCACCACTCCTGCCTTCTCATCTTCCCCATCTCTCTTCCCCTCTCTCTTCCACTCTCTGCCCCACTCTTAGGTGTCAGTGGTAGGCACCTGACCTAGTTTTTGCCAATTGGAGTATACATCCCTTATGTCTCTAGGTCATGGTTAATGGTTAATGGATAAGTATGTGGCCCAACTAACCAACAAAGCCTCTTCCAGAAACAACTAAGATTATTGAAAAAGAACTCTTTTTCCATTGAAGTTATCAAACGGATAAGGAATCTTAAATCCAGTTGCTACAATCTAGCACATGTGTATCAGTAAGCCCTCCATCACTAACAAACGTCCTGACACCTACATCTTAAAGGAAGAGAGGTTTATTTTTGGCTCAAGGTTTCAGAGGTTTCAGTTCATGGTTGGCTGGCTCCAGGAAAGAACATCATGGAAGAAGGACATGGTGCAACAAAGCTGACTACTACTTCATGGCAACTGGGAAGCAGAGCATAGCAGAAAAGTGCCAGAGTTACTCCCTCCAAAAGCACAGCCCCAGTGACCCACATCCAACTGGGCTCCACCACATAATGGCACATTAAGCTATAACATCAGTGGATTAATTACTTGCGTATCTGTCACATTTCTCCAGGTCTGCGTTGTTTGATACTGACTTGTTCTTTTGTTTCCATTCCTTTCAAGGTAAGGATTGTATTATGAAAGCTCTTGAATACATATTTATTTACATTTTTAAATTTCATTTTTAACCTACACATAATAATAAAAAAGCTTAAAACCCTACAGCCTTACACTGGGGGCTAACAAATAATAATTGCTCTTTTGTCAAAGAAATTATATTTGGTTGAATGAATGAGAGGAAAAATTAGTTATGGAAGCTCTTTTCTTCTCTTTTATTTTTGTGGTGCTGGGTGAACTTAAGACATTGCACATGCTAGGAAAAAAACTCTACCACTGACCTACACCCCCTTCCATTACTAAATATTCCATGGTTCATTGAAACTATCCATAGAATATCTAATTATCAGAAGACCAAAGTGAACCAAACTGATACATCCAAACTGAATCTTCAAAGTGTCAATCCTACGTGGCTGTATAATTGAGAATTTTTCTTTTATTCATTAATGAGAAGTATAAAAGGAAGCAGCTCTATCTGTGTAGCATACGCTAATAAAGTGGGAGTTTTATAATTAAAATGGGCCCGTACTTTGGGAAAAAAATCTTACACTAGGAACAAGGAAGGCATTGGGATGAACAAATAATTCTTCTATGTAGAAAAAAATCAATACGGTTTCTAGATGAGTAAAATAATTTTCAAAAATCTAAGTCACATTTATGACATTGATATTTGGGTTACCTCTTTCCACCTGCACTTTAAGGAAATTAGACATTTCACTAAGAACCAACCCTAACTTTCTCCGTGTGCTTCAAGGTATTTTCGAATGCCAGAACTGCCTGCATTTCCTTTTACGGCTTGCCTGACTCTTTTTTACCCCATTCAACCAATGAACCTTCTTGGAATTCACCAAGCAGTAGTTTCTTAGCATGGGACATTCCTGAAAGTCTATCTCTTTCATAGAGCTTCTAGATGACTCATTTGCCTTTTCACCTCCAAAATGCCTCTCCTGTTCGACCAGAGCATCTCACCTATGCCACTTCTATTGCTATTGCCCTAAGTCAAATCTCTGCTATCCTTCCCTGGACAAATGTGTATGCCTCCTCACTGTTCTCTTTGCTTCCTCCCTTACCCGCTACAACTCAGACTCCACAACCCACGCAGAATGATCTTTTCAAATGAGTAAATTAAATCATGCCCGTTAGTGTGCAGGTAAATGTTTAACAACTGCCTGGAGGGAAGGGAGTACCTATCTGCTTATTATAAACTGTACTAATATAAAGGAGATATTGCACACAATTTACAAAACATGCCATAATACAGTATGTGATACCCTTTAATAACTTGTGTGGCAAACTGAATTCACAGAATGGTATCACTAATTTTAGCCTGACTTTTGTATCCACAGCTAGCCTATGGTTACAATTCAACCATGTTTGACAAAGACAAAATACAAATAAATATTTAATTAATATTCAATTCAGCACAGAAGTCTCTCATACTACTGAGTTCCAAAAAGAATGTTGGTTGCTATTACATTAATAACAAAGATGTATGTTGGGATTAAAATCATTCAACAATGACATGAGTGGCATGCAGAATCAGATAATAATTTGTGTGTATGTAACACACTTGTATCTTTAATCTTATCAAAATTTCCTCTAACACTTAAGTCTAGACAATCAACAAAATAATTCAAGTTCCGATTTATAGTGTTTCCAATTTCTATAGCATAAACATTCCATCACAGTTGATTTCAAACTATCAAAATAACATTTCTAAATATACAGTTGGGAAGAGATATGCTGTATCACCCCACTTTATACGATGCTCATTATATAGGACAGGAATAACTTTAAGAGCATAGAAAAAAACAGTAAAATGTAAAATAATTAGAAAAAGAAGTATGGGGCATTTATATTTGTTGTTAAAGTAATTGTAAGTTTATAAACAATTTAGTTTTTAATAATGACCACAGTTAAAAGACTTACAAAGTTCCTGAAAATTTAATTATCAGCTCTTCAGAGTTGGTACAGTGGGTTCAGCACATGACAAAATTTTTACTCTCTTGCCTTAAATTCTAGGTTGTCCTTTGTACTGACTGATTATCCAGGAAATGAGTGAAAAGAAGTAAGGATAATTTCACTTTTGTTGTGAACTGCTGATTCAAAAATTCTGTAAGACTCTCCTTGTTTTTCAAACCAACTTGTTTAAAAACTACTTTTGAACAGCATTCCATTTGAAACATGTATCTATTCTGTGAAATAGATGGGGTATCTCATTAACTTCCTTTGCAGATTGAAAAAAAAAGTTAAAGACTGGCCCAAACTCATTTAAGCAAGTAAATGGAGGTATAACAGGGTTTCAAATGGAGGTCTTATGTAGAAAATTGAAGAAGAGACTAGAGAAAACTTAACTAATACTGATAACAGATTATGTAAAAAGTTGCAACAAATGTCCTTTGTAGCACTTGAGAGTCTGATACGAAGTACTGTACTTATAAACCCTATTTCTAATTTAGCTTAAAACAAAACAAAAACCTCCATACCCTAATAAATAAGCTGTAAGAACCAAAATAAAAGCATAGGCTCTCAAACATGAGCTGAGAGATTCCACTGAGAAATGGGGCAGACTGAAACACTCTCTACCAAAGGAACATGGGACAGAAAGATTATATCAGAAAAGGAAGAAAGCTTATGACATAATGGTGAGCCACAAATGCCACAAATGCGAAACAATGTATGTAATCTTCGTTAAAATTATTCAGTGTGCTTGCTCTAATGCCATCAAACATTAAAAACATAGGTTTCCTGTAACATTTCATGTATCTGCTGGTATTTACTTCATCCTTGAAAAGGGTCTTGACTAAACTAACTTCTGTTAGTGTCAAGAATACAGACTTAACCAGAACTCCAATATAGCATTTCATGCATGCTGGGCACAAAACTGTCGTATTTTAAGTTGCTTATGATGAAATCATTCAAAGCATCATGAGGAACAGTAAAACATCAGGAAGGCTGGTAATAATTCAGCATTTCTCAGGTCAAGTGGGAATGTTAATTCCAATTACAAACAAACTACCAAAGTGGAATTTATTATGGTTAAGAACTTGCTGTACTAGTGTGAATTGTTTATAACAGGCAAGTCTGTTGTAAAATGTAAATAGTGAGAAAGAGAGAGATGGGGCATTCCAGATCAGCTGGGTTAGTCCAAACCACATATCTTAAAAAGTTAAGTAACAATAGAAATTTTTCCCAAAGCTATTATTTTAAAGAGGCATTTAACAGCTAGGATGACTGCAGGAATAATTTTTAATGTAGGTTCTATCAAATAACAAAAACTGTGGGCCTAACATAAAATTAACATACTCAAAATTACTAATACATACACATAAAATTCCATTTTAATGTCCATTTAACATCACAGATTTAAGGAGTAGAAAAATAATAAATCAAATCTGTAACCATGACAAAGAATCATACATACACTGTAGGTAAATAAGTCACAAAGATGTGTCCTCATATAAGAGAAAATGTACATGACAAACAACAGTAGAGAAGAGAATGTAGCACTCTGTGTCCTTATCTCAACAAGATTTTTTGTAACCAACACTAGCCCACTCATTTCAACTAAACCGAGTTCTAGTCTCCCTGGAACAAGTATGATGGATGCCCAGTTTATGGTGAATGTAGAGCCACCATTACTGCTGCTGTCACCAGCTGAGCTAGTAACACAGCTTCTTGGGCTTTCTCCTTGACCACATTTGTGACATTTGTGCTTGTTGTTGTAATTATTTAATTTCATTCAATATTAAGTAAAGGGTGACATAAAAGTATAAAAAGACATTGTTGTTCTATAAAATCTAAATAAAAAGATTCCATTTAAAAGACTGCAGTCAAAATAAGGTAGATGTGGGATAATTTTCAAAGACTGAAATGAGGGCAGAAGGGAAGAATCATAAATATTTAGAAATATACACTCATTTTGTAAGTATCTTTGATTTCTTGCTCCACTTTGAAAAAGAAACTGGAAAAAATAGTAATACTACAGATTAGTAATAACAGTAATTGATGATGATGATTGAACATTTAATATATGTCCCCAGGAATTAGTAGCCCAAGTATTTCGCATATCAAACTTGTTTATAACTTGTTAGTATTATTTTCATTATCATTTTACACATTTTGTAAACGAAGGCATAGTGTTAGAGAACTTGCCTTACATTCCTCACAGTGAAAAAACTGGATTTTGCCTAGTCTGGCTTTTAACCACTACGGTGGTCTAATGCATTGTGGGTATAGTTTATACACAAAAGAAGTCATGGAACTTCAGTTAGTGAA
This sequence comes from Cuniculus paca, assembly GCA_004365215.1. Lineage (NCBI taxonomy): Eukaryota > Metazoa > Chordata > Mammalia > Rodentia > Cuniculidae > Cuniculus > Cuniculus paca. Next base: position 19,411 of record RJWT010010571.1, read on the forward strand.
TTCATGAAACCTTTAGACCTTCATCAAAAGATTAGCAAATAAATGCCCAAATGATAGGTTTTAGGTTTCAAAAAATTTAAAGTTTCCAAGTAATCATTCTTTATAATTCCCTTGCTTTAAATAACTTTTAAAAATTTAAATGTCAGTCTAATCACATAACCTGGAAGGCTTCATCTTCTATAAAGGGGGCAGGTAAAAGATGGTCTTAAATACCAGAGCGGAAGTGACTGGCATATCACTGAATTTACAACAATTTACTGTACATTTGGAAAAGGAAAATGGCATAACAATTGATATTTTAAAGGACAATCCGGTAAAGTGACTCGGGTTACTTCAATAGGCATAGAAACAGATGAGCAGAATGGGAGAACTCTCTTGGGTAGTATATCAAATAGCATATAAATGTAAAAGAGAATTCAATTATTTTTCTACCTTAAGGTTTTGTTGATCTTAGGCCACAGACTTTAAGACTATATGCAAGAAACACCCCCAGAGCTTCTACTTTACACTAGAGATACATCAGTGAAGAAGACTGACATAGGCCCTGCCTTTATGGGTTTATTTTGTAATGGAGGATAAAACAATATAACAACTAAGTGAACAAATAATGAATTATCACTGCTAAGTGCTCCAAAATAAATTATACAGGATACTATAAGAACATATAGAATACAATAATAAATTTAACTAATTTTTTAGAGGCACAGATTTTTAAACCCATGACAACAAAAATCAAGATCCTGAGTAATATTTGTACATTTCTCATTAACTCATTTGGTCACCACAACAACTCAAAGTGATTATTATGCCCAGTTGACTAGTTGATGTTACACCCCTAACCCTGACTGCAACAGTTACTATTATAATTCTAAAACATTTGCTGAGCCTATCGTATACAGGGCTCTGTTCTAGGAGTGGAACATAAAGCAATGAAGACACCAAATTAGATCATTGCCTGTATAGAGTTTGAACATTCTGAACGAATCAGAATGTTCAAATGGGGAAATTTATCTTATTTCTTACCTTGTAGTGCTAACTTTCCAGGGTTACAGATAAATATCATATTGAAGAATTAAGATATAGTGCATTAAAATGTTCAATAGTGCCTGGAAGACTAAGTGCTCAATATATGTTAATTATTCCTAGAATTGTAATAATTAATTGTAATAATTAATACTAAATCTCCTTTTTTGAATCTTCATCTCTTAAATTCCATAAGCACTTAAGTCTACCATGGGATTGCTATATGCTTCATGGAAATTATGAGGTCAGTGAGAAAAACTTCTTTAATAGTAACTAATTTCACCCTCAACACTTAGGGACTGTGTGATCTTGGATAAGCATCAACCTCTGTTAAACCTGTTTCCTCACACTGAAAAATAAAATACGGTTGAGAATATAGAGTGCTTGCTGGAACACCTAGATACATAGCACCAAGAAAAAAAAATCAAATACTGTGATAATACTTATTCCATTCAACTGTTGTCAACAAGAGTGAGCAGCAAAGGGATGTCAATAAATGTTAACCATAAACCATAACTATTCTTATTTTAAAAAACAGATATGGATTAATGTACAGTTAACTAAGAAGTCTCATAGTGATAAATTATTTAAAAGCAAATTAGCTACCACTTATAATTGCAACATGTATGACAGATGAATTCTTTTTCATATAGCAATAATTCAACTATGAAACAGGCTTATGGTATGGGAAGTTTTACCAGGTAAATGGTATGGTCCCTTCACATACATTCATGTATAATTTCTAGTTCTTTTAAATGTACAAGGATACAAATGTACAAGGATAATTCCTTTTAAAGCATGAATAAATTATCATAGGATTGGGTCTTGTGATTTTTGTTCCCCCCAAAATCGTTCCTTGGAGAATGAATCCATAAAAGTCATCTGATTCTAGTAGTTAAGACTTAAAACCTAGACAAACTGGCAAGTAGGTAAGGTAGAGTTTCAGAGTAAATTCTTATCTAGTCTCCACTACAGGCCTCCAAGGCCAAGATGTCGTTCTAAATTGACTTGTACCTTCTAGGGATGCAGGAGGAGGCGGCTTTTTGGATTGAAAAGAGGGGTTTGGTCAACACTGAGCTGTGCACACTTCCCATAAACATTCTTCTGGCAGGTCATTCTCCATTGGCGCAGGTTTTCCATCCCTTTTCACTGGCAGCCTCTTCCTTTGCCAAGATGGCAGCCACAGAAGTCTCTGGAAGCGGCCCTGTAGATCATCTCAGATCAAAGTGCCTGGTTAAAGCCAACTTCTTTCCTTACATATCAGACTGCACATATGGCCGCGTTTCCCCTTTTGAACCAAGGAAGGGCGACTTAGCCTGGCCACAATTGAGCACTGTTGCCAAGATGGTGGCCGCGGAGCACGGCTGGCATCACCACTTTACCAAGATGGCGGCGGGCGGCTTCCGGCACGTGCTCCCCCACTCGGCGGCAAGATGTCAGAGCAGAGGCGGCCGCCGGCAGAGTCGCAGCTCGGCGGGAGGAGAGCGTGGCCGTGGCGGCGGCCGCACGCCGGCCGGGGCACAGACTAGGTGGGGCCGGCAGCCCCCGCTCTTGTCAGAAGCTGCGGAGCGCTGTCACCTGTGGGGGCGCCAAAGTTAGCTCCCGCGCCGGCCAGCGACCCCGCACCTCCTTTCCCGGTCCCAGAAGCCCTGACATGTGCGGCGCAAGGTAGGAGAGGCTCGGCCCCTGCGCCGCCGAGCCCGCCCGACGCGGCGGGCCGGGGCGGGGGCTCCCGCGCTCACTCGGCGCCCCGCGGACCTCGCCTCTCCCCGGGCGGGCCACGTGTTTCCCGGGCGGAGGGCAGCGCGGAGCCCGGCGCTGACATTCTAAGCTGCGTGTGCGCCGCTTTCCAGCGCAGGGGCGCGGGGCCGGGAACGCGAAAGTGTGAACGCCGCGGCGGCGAGTGTCAGCGCCCGGGGGAGGGGCCTCGCCGGAGCCCGGAGGCGCGGCCCGGAGGGGGTGCGAGGAGAGGTCAGGAGTCGGGCTGGCGGGGGGCGCGCTTCGCCAGCCACTTACTACTTCGGCTGCAACTCGCTTTCCGACCCGCCACCCCTGCTTTCCTGAAGCACAGCTGAAAGAGTGCCGAGAGCTCCAGCCCGCCGCCGGAGGGTGTGCATTTGGCGTGCAACTTCCTTCAAGTGTGAGCGCGCCGGGAGGGAGGGGCAGGGTTGAACTTGGCAGGCGGCGCCTCCTCCTCCTCCCGCCGCCGCCGCCGCCGCCGCCTCGCAGACTCGGGGAAGAGGGCGGGGGCCGGCCGGGCGGGGGGAGGGCTGGTTCTGCTTCGCAACTTCTCTCCGGGTGCGAGCGCGCGGCGGCTGCAGGCGGGGCCGCCCCGACGATGCGGGGGTGGGGGAGCGGCCGGCACGCGACGGCCCCGGCCCCGGCCCGGAGTACGTAAGCCCGACCCCCCGGCCCCCTCGCCCGCGCCTCCCCGGACGGCAGGTCGAGCCGCCCGCCGCGGCACCGTTTCCGCGCAGCCCCGCAGCCCCGCTGGAAGGGACACGCTTCGCGCAGCTAGGCCGGGGGCGCCGCTGTCACCCTCGCAGGGGTGCGGGCGGCGGCGGGCCGGGAGAGCTGGCGAGGAGGTCGGGAGCCGCGGAGCTGGGCGGGGGCGGGCAGAAGGCAGTGCTCAGAGACTCGGCTCCGCCGCGGCGGCCCCGCCACCTCGCGTCTTCCCGGGCGGAGTCGGAGAACCCCGCGCGCCGTGGCGGCGGGCGAGACCCGCTGCGCCGGGGACCGCGGACGGGCGCCGTCCCGGCTCGGGTAGCGGACGGGCGAGCGGGCGCCCTGCAGTGCCGAGCGTCGCCAACAGGTTGCACCGTTCCCCGCGGCCTCGGGCGGGAGCGGCCGGGGGCGGAGTGGGGCGCGTGTGTGCGAGAGTGCGCGCCGTGGCGCCGCCTCCGCCCGCCCCCCGCTCGGTCCCGCTCGCCTGCCGCGGCCGGGCGGCCCTTTCGCGTGTCCGCGCTCCCTCCCCTCCTCCTCCTCCCCCTCCTCCTCCTCCATTTTGCGAGCGGGAGTCTGTGACCAGCCCGGTTCACCACCCGCCCGTCGGGGACGGATTCTAGTGGGTGGAAGGAGGCGCCGCGGCCGGAGCGACGACCTGGGACGCGGGCCGCGCGCTGGAGCCCGGAGCCCCGGAGCCGGGAGCGAGGAGCGGGGAACGGGGAGCGGGGAACGGGGCGGGGGGCGGCTCGTCCGCGGGAAATGGAGACTTTCTGAAATAGGGGCTTTTCCCTCCCCCTATGGAGAAGGGGGCGGCTGTTTACTTCCTTTTTTTAGAAAAAAACCTTTGCCTCTTGCTCCTCCCGCTTTCGCACGCTAACTTGTTTATCTCGGCTGCGGTGGAAGCTGCGGACGGCGGCGGGTGAGCGGCGCCCCTGCCCGAGGTAAGGGGGGCTGGGTCGGCGCGCTCGCTCCCTCCGGGGGCCGCCGCCGCCGGCTGCAAACTTTTATTAGTCTCGGTAGTGGGGGTGGGGGCTGGCGCGGGCCGGGTGACGGTGACGAAAGGGCAGCGCGCGGGTGACAGCGCTGGCCTCTTCCTCTCCCTGCGCCGCCGGCCCCGGCGGGGCGAGGGGAGGAACCTGAGCTCTGACTGCCAGGGGAGCCTGGGCCAGCGAGCGGCGTGGGGCTTCGAACCTCCAG
>RJWT010010572.1:0-24070 GCA_004365215.1 Cuniculus paca
TATACATAATATTCTCATGTTTTCTTGTGCCAAAACACACAGATCTGAGGCTGTACTCCCCAGCACCACAAACAAGGCCTTGTATCCTTTACTATGCTACAATGCAATGAGAAATATTTTTCTGTCTATGTGCTGAGATTTCCTTTTCATACATGGGCCCATCTTACTCCCAACGTACTGGGACACCCTTACTTGATGTTTCATTTCCCTCCAAATTTAAAAAATTCAATATATAAAAATGAATCCACTAGACACCTTCTTGCACATACACATATGTGTGTGCATGTATATAGCTCACTTTTTTTTTCTTTTTTCTCATTTTTTGGTTGCAGTGCTATAAACTTCTCCAATATCAATGTCAATGTCACAAACATTTAGGTTTAAAATTTTATCTTCAACTTTGACACTTTTCATTTCTTGCCCAAAGGTAGTCAGTTCTACCCCCACAATATTTCCAAATGCACCTTTCTTCCCTGTCTTCATGAAAACAATCACATAAATTGTTCATTACCTCTGACATGAATTACTATTATAACACAACTCCATGTCTCTTAAGAATTATGATTCTAGTCTGCTTTTAACACAAATTGCTGGATACTTCCACCCATGTCCAGGTCTCTTTCTGCTTCTCTGCTGCCAATAAACCCATTTTCATTGTCAAATAATGTCTGTCTCCTTTGAGTTGATCTTCAAGGTATTTTATGGTGTAGCATTAGCCCATACAATATTAAGTAAATTCTGACTATCCTTTGGATCTCATTTAATTTACTAACTCCATAGTCTTGAGAAAATAATTTCAGACTTATAACTCAATTTGATTATCTTCATCATACAGATGTAAATATAATATATATGTAATTTTATGTATACATAATTACATAGCACATTAAATACTGCTAAAAATAAAATAACATGTAAAATTATGCTATTGCTAGAGAAATTAAGTATAATAAGTTATATAAAAGTTTTTGCTGGACTGTAAACAATTTGCAACTGTGAAGAATTTTTTGACTGTATTTGGAAGAGCACCCTCACACTCTTCAGATAACAGTTTTAATGTTACATATTCCATGAAGCCTTCCTCAGTCATCTAGTTCCAGTAGTTTCTCATCTCTGTTCTCCCTTATCTACCCTTCACCCCCAATCTCCTGCATAATCTCATGCCCGCAGTTGTTACTGTGTGTATTCTGTTACCCATGTTGGATGGGAGACATGCTCACAGCTTTCAAAGTACACAGAAGAGGATTTTTCCTATAGCATGCGTTCAGAAATACTCAAATTACTGCATGTCATTTTATTTGAATTTATATCCATAATAGCATCAAATGAATTTATTTTGTTCACCAGTAAATACCTACTGCATAATATTTCAAAGTACCTAAGAGGTTAAATGATTTATTCGATAAGCAAAAGAATATAAAGGAAAAAAATAGATCCATAAACATTTGCAATGTGGCAGAACGGTGGTTTTAAAACATGTCACAGGTTTCTGACAGTCCACTAATCAAAAAGTGTGGTCTGTCTTCTCATTCTTGTAACAGAGCAAGGCAAAAGTGATAATACATAGCTTTCAAGACTATGTCCTACAAGAAAGCACAATTTTAAGGCCCTCTCCCTCTCCCTCTGAATTCTTGCCATTAAAACAGAGCTATTACATTGTGAGAATACTCAGGTGACACTTACAGACACAATAGATGCTCCAACCAACCATAACTGATGTCCTAGCTGACAGGCAGCCTTCACCTCTACATGTGTGAAAGAAGGATACTGCAAATGATTCAAGTACATCCCTTTGAGAAAAAAATATCTTTCCTAAGTCTTCCTCAAATTGCACATTCCTGAGCAAAATAAATGTTGCTGTTCCTTTAAGCAACTAAGTTTGGAATGGCTTATTTTTTATTTGTTTTTGTTTGGTTTTAGAGACAGGGTCTCACTACAGTTCAGGCTGGCCTTGAAATCACTATGTAGCCCAGGTTGGCCTCAAACTCACAGCAATCCTCCTGCCTCAGCTTCCCAAGTGCTGAGATTGCAGGCATGCACCACCATGCCTGGCTGGGATGGTTTCTTACTCAAAAATAAATACAAAAAAAAAACATAGATAATAGGTAGATTTTAAATTTTAAGAAGTTTATTACAGTAAAAGACACATCACCATTAATACCCCTCAAAATATTCCCTATCACTTCACACACATTTATCCCATAATTCTTGCCACTTTCTGAAGCAGTTTGAGAATTCTTTGTCTGAGTTTTTTTATGAGACATGATAAAAAATATAGTGAATGCTGCTGATGATGCCATCAACAGAAAGGCAGGCTTGTAAAATCATTACAGTACATCTTCATCCACCTTCTTAATAGGATATGGCACTATGCAAACTATGGCTCTTCACCAAATTCAAAAATCATAAAAGGTAAATATTTTGAGTCAATTCAGACACTGAAGGAGCCAGAACAGCACCACTAAAGACACTCACAAAAGATGACATTGAGAACTGCTTCAGAAAGTAACAGAGATGATGGGATAAGTGTGTTTGAAATGAGAGGGATTAAAGTCAATGTGTCTTTTACAGCAATACTTAGTATAACTAAGTAAAACAACAAAGCTGAACTTCAAGTCCTGGTCCACTTAAGGGCAAAATCTAGATATTTTCTTCCCTAATACTAGTTCTTTAGGAAAGTCCCATTCTTATAAACATTATATCTTCTTTAAATTTTTCAAAGGAAAAAATCTAACCATTTTATGAAAATGTCCATCTAATGATACAAGTCACATTGATTATGGTGGAGGGGGAGGTCTTCTATGTCCTTAAAACGGCTATATTCTTAGGCAATGAACAGCAAAAGATCTGCAACACATCAAAGCCCTTCCAACATATACAATTTTCCCAATGATGTTTCTGTCATTGCTCTAATACCTAAATGTGTGTGTTTATAAAATATGTGAGTACAGAAGTAAGTCATTTGACAGTCTCATAGTTTATCTATAAAACACCAGTAGATATATGACAATTGAAAATATTTTGTTAGTTATTAGCTGCTAAAATCTATTTAGTTGAGTTTTGGAGACTGGGTGTCAACTGGTGTCCCAAGAGACAGATGAATAAATTCTTTTTATTTATGAACCATGAACCCTCTTCAGGAGTCACTTATCTTAATCACTACTTTTTGTCCCTACATTCTGAGCTATCAGAAAAATCAACTTAATAATGTCAAAATTATGGCATCTCTGAGTTCATCTGAGTTTTTTAAATTCTCATGTCACTCTTATATTTGGAGATGAGCACCCAAAATATATTGCACAAACCATAAGTACTGGTTTGAGAGGGAGAAGGATGCCTCAGGCCTCTTTAGCTCAGTGACACCCAAAATTCGTTACTCTTTTCAACTACCATCATGTGAAGGCAGTTGTCACTACCAGTGTAGAGCCTCCAAAGTACATTTCGGTGTCTCTCAGACATCAGTACTAGGTCCCAGGGTGATAGGTGGACATCAGTAGTAGAGTATGGGAACAACCAATGAACCAGTACTTTATTAGGAAAAAGTATTAATAGCTAACATGTACTAGACACACAAAACGTGCATCATGTGATGCTTTGACAAAGACAAACCAATGACAAAAGTATCATTACTGTATATACTTCATTGTGTATAAATACCACATTTTCTCAACCCATTTATCTATTAATGAACACAGAGGCCACCTCCAAAACTCAGTTATTGTGAATTATATAGCTATAAACATGGTTATAAATGTATCACTATAATATAATCTCTTTAATTCTTTTGAAAGATACCTAGAAGGGAGTAGATGGATTGAATGGAATTTTTAGTTTTAGTATTTTAAGGAATCTCCATACCGATTTCCATAATGGTTGTACTAGCTTACATTTACACCCACAATGTAGGAGGGTTCCTTTTTTCCTGAAGCCTCTCCAGAATTTGTTATTATTTGATCTCTTAATGATAGACATTCTTTTATCTGGGGTAATGTGGAATCTCAGTATTGTTTTAATTTGCATTTCTCTAATGGCCAGAGATGCTGGATTTTTTTCATGTGTTTATTGGCTGTTTTTTTTTCTACTTCTGAGAAATATCTGTTCATTTCAGTTCCCCATATTTTTTCAGTTTTCTATTTATTATTGGGCCCTTTATGTTTGATCCAACGTTTTTGAGTACTTTATATATCATAAATATTATTCCTGCCCGAGGAATACCTAGCAAAAAAAAAATTTTCCCATTCCATAGTTTATCTCTTCAAATAACATGATAATTGTTTTCTTTGCAGTGTAGAAGCTTTGTATTTTGACAAGGCATCATCCTATTTTTTGACTCACTATTATTTCTTGTGCATTTGGCATCCTGTTCAGAAAATCTTTGTCTATATCTATATCTTCATGGTTTTACCTATTGTACCTTCCAGCAGATTGTTTCTGTTTTAACATTTTGATTTTGATCCATTTTTATTTTAGTTTAATACATGGTGAAACATATTGATTGGTCTAGATTCAATCTTCTGCAAGTAGATAACCAGTTTTCCCAGCACCTTTTTTAAAGAAGTTATCTTTCCTCCAGCTTAATTTTTGGTCCTTTTGCCAAAAATCACAGTTAAATTCCCTGGAGTCATTTCTGTTCCATTGATCCACAAGTCTGTTTAGTTTAGTAGTTTACTTTAGCATAGTTTAGTTGTTTAGTTTAGTTTTAATTTAGTGTAGTTTAGTTTGTTTTTTAGCAGAACCATTCTTTTTTATCACCTTAACATGTCATATCACTTGATATCTGGAATTGTGATGCCTCTTGATTTACTTTTATTGCACTGGATTGCTTTAGCTGTTCCAGCTCCCTTGCAAATCCCTTCTGACCATATGAATTATAGCACTGTTTTCTCTAATTTTGTGAGGAATGCTATTTGGTATTTTAATTGAGATTGTGTTAAATCTGTTTGTCAGTTTTGGAAGTATGGACGTATTGACAGTATTAGTTAGGTCTATCAAGGAAAAAAAAGGATATTTTAGTATTCTGATGTCCTTTTTGATATTTTTTTGCAAAGAATCAGTTCTCATTTTAGAGCTCTTTCACCTTTGTGGTTAGGTTATTTTCTAAGTAGTCAACTTTTCTTGAGGCTATTTTGAAGTGTATTTTTCCTTTTTTCTTTCTTGGTGAGTTCATTATTCTTGTACAAGAATGCTTGGGGGTGTGTGTGTGTGTGTGTGTGTGTGTGTGTGTGTGTGTTGACTTTGTATCCTGCTATGCTACTGAATTTGCTTATTAATTCCAGGAAATTTTTTATGAACTTTTTGGGTTTTCCATATAGAGGACCATCTCATCTGCAACTAAAGATAATTTGACTTCATCTTTTCCTGTACATATCCTTTTATTTCTTTCTCTTGCTCGAGTGCTTTGGATAATATTTAGAGAACTATATTGAACACAAGGGGTGATAGCAGACATCTTTGTTTTGTTCCTGATTTTAGATAGAAAGAGAGAAACATTTTACCTATTCCCCATTTAATATGATCTTGGCTATAGGTTTGTCATAAATGGCTTTTATCAGATTGGGATGAGGTCCTTCTATACCAATTATCTTTAGGATTTTGTATCATGAAAATGGATCTTGAGTTTGTCAAAGGGATGTGTCTGCATCAAGTGAGACGACCATGTGATATCTGTCCTTACATCACTTATGTAATATATTGCATTTATTAATTTTCATATGTTGAGCCATTCCTGCATCCCTGTGATGAATTCTGCTTGGTCATGATGTATGATCTGTTTTATGATTTGTTCCATTCTGTTTTCCAGTATCTCATTGAGGATTTTGTGTTTATGTTAATGAAATAGATTAGTTTGTGGTTCTCTTTATTTGTGTGCCTATGTGTGTGTGTGTGTGTGTGTGTGTCCTTTTTTCATTTTAGAATCAATGTACTACTAACTTCCAGAAATGACTTTGAGAGTACATCATCCTTTTAAATTTCATTAAAAATTTTCTGTAGTATGAGCATTAAATCTTGCCTAAAGTTATTGTATAATTCTCTAGAGAACACACTGGGACATGGGCTTTTCTCAGTTGGTAGTTTTTTCATTACTTCTTCTGTTTCATTGGCCATTACTGAATTGCTCAGGTTTTTTTATATCATCTTGGCTCAGTTTTGGTAATTCATATGTGTCTAGGCATCTATTCATTTCTTCCAAATTCTCAAAAATTATTAGAGTTCAAGTTCTCAAAATAGTTACAAATAATCTTCTGGATTTCTGCAGTGTCCATTGTAATTTTACCTTATCTTTCTAATTACACTAATGTGGATCTTTTCTCTTTTTAGGTAAAATTGGCTAGATAGTTTTCAATTTTGTTTATTCTTTCAAAGAATCAGCTCTTTGACTCATTGATTATTTATTTTTAGTCTCAATTTCATTATTTCTGCTCTGGTCTTTATAATTTCCTTCAATGTACTGGCTTAGGATTTAGATTATTCTTCTCTTTCTAAGAACTGGTACAGCATTAGCCTATTGAGGTACAGCATTAGCCTATTTATTTGGAGTTGCTCTGCTTTTGTTGTTTTGTTTTGGTTTGGTTTGGTTTGGTTTGACATGGCCATTTAGAGCTATAAACTTCGCTCTTAGGACTGCTTTCACTGTGTTCCATAGGTCTTGTGCTGGCGTTGTTTGATTCTAGGAACTGTAGGAACTACCTAATTTCTTGATATTTTCTATTGATATTTTCTATTGACCTATTGATTATTTCCATGTGTTTGCATAGTTCCTGTGGTTTCTATTGTCATTTTTTCTAGTTTCATTACAGTATGATCTAATAATATGTGTGAGATATTTGAATTCTTTTGCATCTATTAGTATGCTTTACAGATTAGCATGTGATCTCTTTTGGAGAAAATCCCATGTGAGTCTGAGAAGAATGTATACTCTGTTGTTGTTGGGTAAAACACTATAGATATCATTAAGTCCATTTTTTAAGGTTTAATTCAACTGTAATACATTTATTGGATTTTTTTGGTTGTTCAGTTGATCTGTCTGTGACAATGGGGTACTGAGGTCTTCTACTATAATTGAATTGGTATTTATCAGATTTTTTATGTTCAGTAGTGCTTGTTTACGAAGTTGGTAATACAGATATTTGATACATTATATGTATAATTGTTGCATCTTCTGGCTCAGTTGTTCCTTTAACCATGATGTAAAGACCTTTGCTTCTTCTGATCAATTTTGGATTGATGTTCACTTTGTTCAAAATTAGAATAACTACTTCTACTTATTTCAAGGTTCTTCTTGCATGGAATACTTTTTCCTCATCCTTTGATTTTTAACTTATGAATTTCTTTTGGATTAAATGTGTTTCATGTATATAGCATACCTCTAGGTTTTGTTTCTTGATCCATTCTGCAATATGTGTCTTTTGGGGACTTGAGACCATTTACATTGAGAGTTTGTACAGAAAGATATTGGTTTATTCCTGTCATTCTATTATCATCCTGTGGCTAATTTCTCTTTTTTCTCCCTTTCTGCTTAACTATTCACCCTACTTGGTATATTCATTCCATTTGACTTCTTGGCATTGTTGGTTTCATTGTCTCTTTCTAAAATATTTCTTGAGAATATTTTGGACTGGTGGTTGATGATCATGAATTTCTTTCTCTGTCATGGAAATACTATATTTCTCTATCAGTTTTGAAAGATAATTTTGCCTGATATATCAGTCTGGATTGGAAGTTGTTTTCTTTTGTAGACTGAAACACTTCACTCCAAGCTTTCCTGGTCTTTAAGGTTTGTGTTGAGAAGTCTGCTGTAATTCTAATGGGTTTATGTTTATAAGTGATACATTGCTTTCCTCTAACAGGTTTTAAGATTCTGTCTCTGTGTTGAACTTCTGGAATTTTGACTCATATGTCTGGCTGTCTTTTGATTGTGCCTATTTGGGGTTATTTATGCCTCATTTTTTGTGTATGTTTAAGTCTTTTCTTATATTTGGGCAGTTTTCTGTTATTTTAGTAAACAGTCTTTTTTCACCATGTATGTACTGTCTTATGATTTTTCACTAATTTGAATTAATCTCAGGTTAGTCTTCTTTGCAACATCTAGCAGCAGTTGAGTCCATTTTTAATGTTCTATTTAATAATACAGAGACCAATATCTCTGTATTATTGGTCTCTGACAAAAAACCCTATTTTCTAACTCTATCCTCATACTGGTTGCTTCTGCTGTCTATACTTTCAATAAAATTTTAATCTCTTGGATTTCTGTTTCAAAAGTTTTCTTAATTATTTGCTAAACTGGTCTTTCATATTTTGTATCATTTTGTTTGGCTTAGTTGGGTTTTTATTAGTGTCTTCTGTAAGCTTTCTGATCATTTTGCTTATTACACCCATTACCTATTTAATTACATCTTCTTTGAGCTCACCAAACAGCTTATTGATCTGTTTTATTAATTTCCTCTGTTATCCTTTCAAACAATTTGTCTATTTAGTTTTTTGTGCCCACCCCTCAAATCCCCATAGATCACTTTTGGGGTTGGGAGTTTTGGGAAGCATTTTGTTGCCTTGTTTTCTCATATTTGCATTGTTTTCTTGCTTGTTTGTTTTTGTGCTGCGGTTTGCAGGTACATCATGAGTATGAAGAGTCATTGGCCCAACTTTCAGTTCTTTGCAAATGGACTACAGCTGTTAATGATGCAAAGGTAATCCAGATATTGATGTGCAGAGAAAACCTATTGATAGCAATAACTATGTGACCCTAGAAATAGCAAGTAAACCAACAATAATAATATTGTCCAAGACAAACTGAATATTCACACACAATAAGAACCAAAAATGTACCATAGAAAAGAGATCTGTAATCACAGGGTAAACACTGAGACAGAGAAAATATTAACATACAGTAAATATGTTCTAATGCAAAAGATAGACCTCCAGGAACAATAGAAAAATTTCAACCATAATAACATATAGTTAGCCAACAAAGAATAAAAATATGGAACACCTCACAAATTTGTGTGTCATCTTTGCACAGGACCATACTAATCTTCTCTATATTGTTCCAATTTTAGTATATGTGCTGCCAAAGTAAGCACAATACTATTATTTTTATAATATATGTGAAAGTTTAGGGGAAAAAAGCTATGTGCAGCCAAAGACACTTTCCATAAACTCCTTGAACTGAAAGGAAAGGAAAGTACTCCATCAGAATTTAAAGTGAATAACAGAATCTGTTTTGCAAGTGTAACAGAACTGCTAATGTTGCAGCAATATTTAACACAGAATATCTCAACTAAAAGTACTTGAGACATTTTGAGAATAGCCTCTGAAATTATCTTGCAAAGTAAATGTGCATTATCAACAAAGACAGTTTTAGTCTCTTCTTAAGGAAAATTGACTCTTTTAAAAAGTTATGAGGTTTTTTTTAGTTTTATCATTTAATTTTCTAGCAAATCCTGTTGAAAATTGATTTGTCAGAAATATGGCATATAGTAGTAAGCTAAGATTACATAACAGTGATAATTCTTTATAGTGATGACTATTTCAGAATTCTTTTATAAAGAGTATAATTTTTGGTTTAATTATCAGCAGATAAATTTCCTCAGTTTTTCTATTTCATTAGCTCATCTCTGAAAAGCTTCTCTCATCTTTCACTTATTGAAAGTTGAAGGTAATAGATGATTGTACTAAGCCAATGATGACCAAATGGTCAAAATTACCAGTTTCTCTTGCAATTAGTGTGGTCATGTGACCTATTTATGGGCAAAGGAAATTTATGGACATATTCCTAGAAAGGTTTTCCTTTCCTGATTAAAAGAGAGAGAGAGAGAAAAAATAAGATATTCCCCTTATATCGTCCATCTTGATTATGCATGTAATTTTTAGTTTCAGGACACTTATTATGATAAAAAAAGTCAAGTACACAGAAAAAGTCAAATGGTTCTGGCCTTTTCACTACCAATACCAATTGCCATCTATTTCCAGGCCTCTTGTCAGGTAAGAACCATGTGTCCCAATTTTTTTAAACAATGCTAAGCTGGAGTTTTGTTATTTAATGATTAGTGCAGCATCCAATTTAAGATTTTTAGGTAATGCTGATCTCCATATTTTAACTGTACAACTCGTACATCATAAAGTAGTATATCAGGGAAATCTTTCAACATTCAAAGTTTCAAGAAAGAAATAATAGTAAAATATATAATAAATGAGGGTCAGAACTTTCAATAACTTCTCTGAGCTGGTGGATAAGAATTTAATAAATATTGGGAAAGGAACTCCATTACATGTATGTACATTTATAATAAAAACTGTAAATTTGTTCTTTTTTCATGACAAAACAACTGGGTAGTATGAATTGTAAATGTTAAGTCTCAGAATTCTTCTGTCCCCTGATAACATCACAATTCCTTCATCATAATCTTGTGTCTTTTTTGGTTAATTGTGCCAAATCTCACCAACAAAATTAGAAGAAAAAGCAACAGTGAGATACAATGATTTATATTCACCACAAAGTGGATGATAGACTTTGAAAGCCAAGAAAACTTTGCTAAGTCCAAAAGCAAGCACTGTTTGACTTCCATGTCCAGGCAACAATTTTTCTTCAAGATTTGGTGACATAAATCAATATCCCTGTACTAGCACAAAAAGGTCAAATCTCTTCCTTTAATTTTTAGTTAACATATGTTATTGAATGCACAAATTATGTCTTAGGGAAGCTAAAGGAACTTCTTTCATTCAATTGATTCAGACTTAAGATACTATAAATTTCAATTTTGCTTTTACTTTTTCTAAGTATGTATGTGTCAAAAGCACATCAAATTTCTAAGTATTTTTCTAAGTTTACCTTCTGTTAATTTCACAGTTGAGATATCACAGATATATAGTATAGACTTCAAATCAGAGGCAGCAGAAATCAGACATCATAATCCACTGGCTTCAACAAGTCTAGATTTCAACAACAAATCAACAGAGAGAACAGTGGCAAGAAAAAGCAGATGCTGGGGTTCAAATCCATGGCTAACTATCTGTAAGTTTGCAGTTTCCCAAGTCACAAGTTAGCTGATCTCCTTAACTCTGATTTTTGTCATGTATAAATATCTAAAGGGTACAACTAATGGGTGAGGATAGCTAAACAGACTGTAACAAAAATAAGCAGGACCATCTTGCTGCCAAGAAGAAAGGAATCAGGTCATTTTCATTGAAATAATAACTCAAAATCAGTTGAAGTGAAAAAAAGACTTACTTTCGGGAAAAAGATTGGAAAGATAGCTAGGCCCCAGCCAAGGAGTTGTGCAGAATTCCTGCAGAAGCTTAGCCAAAAGAGCTATGTAAGTTAGAGGCTAGTGGGGGGCAAATTTAGCTTACTAATATAGTGATGAGCAAGCATGTATTAATCATAGTTTTAGAACAGTGAAACTTAATATGGACCTGCCCACTGGCATATAATAGATTACAATTCCTGGCAAAGGTCAACCGAAGGATACACCACCAAGTTTTCAGAAAGAGTAACTTCATAATCTACCCCTGAACAGTGCTAGAACAGATAGGAAATTCAGTTCTTAAACCACTTGCCAAAGATTTTCCTTCAGTGAATTATGATGGCTTGATCATTCTTTAGATTTTGTAATAAACTATTATTACAATAAGAAAAGTCAAATTAACAACCTGTAAGCTAAAAACTGACTATAGATTTCCATCACAGGTTCTGAAAAAGTTCCTTATATACATGCAGAAGTTCCTTATTCCAGTATTAAACATGAATTTATATATAAACAGTAGATGGAGGTTGTAAGTTATGGCAATAAAAATACCACGTTTGGTTAAATTCTCAAGAAGATTTTCCTTTTTCCCCACAAAATATACTGAATAAATCCTACTTCCTACATGACCTGGAAATTACCAACTCCAAATATGTCTTGGTTACTTTCCTCTAGTTGCTGAGACAAAATACTCAACCTCAAAAATCAGGGAAGGGAAAGTTTATTAAGCTCACAGTTTATGGAGGTTTCAGTCCTTAATCAGCTGACTCCAAGGCAGGGTGGTGGGGCACAGGGGCAGCCATTCATGGCAGCAGAAGGTATCAAAGGTGACAAGAGCAAAAAAGATGAACTAGGTAATTATTTTGAGTAGCCTGCGAAACTTGCACAAAATCCTTCTACAGAAATACTATATTAAAAACTTGACTTTACCACAATACAAGTACCTTAATTTACTTAATACTTGTGTTTCACATTTGTAGCCTTTGAAAAGACCTATTGTAGATAATGTATTACCATAGCACATTTTACATAGCAAGTGCATATCTATTTGATGGACACAGTATCCAGATGCCATATGTATAAGTTAGGACTCCTTATATTGCAAATAATAGAAATCCAGTAAAACTATTCTAAGCAAAAATAAATAAAATAAAACTAATGAACAGAAATGGTAATTTGTTATGCATATAGTTAGTAAGAAAAAGTTCAAATGAGTAGCAGATATAACTGCATTTAATTTGAAAGCTACTCTCAAAGTTACTGACCCAGGAAAAACCACACTTATGTAAAACCAGAAAATAATCAACTTGACAATTTAATTTATTTGATAATTTTTAAGATGTTACAGTTGGTACAGTGCAATAGTATAAGGAGTTTCTAGCATCTATACCCAATAAGTTACATTATTTTATTGTTTATTCTAGAAGATTATCCCTGTTATCTCTCTATTGTGGACAATTTCCTTAAACATTCTTTTCCATTAGTAAGATTTGTTTTCCATTTAATTTTTTATAATATGAACTTTGCTAATCCTGAATTTTGGTTTTATTTGACTTAGATATTTTCCCATTTTTTTCTATCACTTTTTAAATTCATTTTTAAAAATAGGTCTCTTACATTCTGTGTAGAGATGGATTTCCATTCTTATTTTTGTTGCTGTTTTAACCAAATATGGAACTCTCCTCTTCATTCTTGCTTTTCCTTGAGTAGGGATATTTTATTTTATTAATATTAAAATTATCATTGTCATTCTACCAGATAATTTTGGATTTACTTCTGCATCATATATTTATATTTGTGATTTTTTCATATCTTTTAATATTAGTTGTGTGGTTTTATTTTTGTCTTCATTATTTGTTTGTTTTAGTCCAGAAAAAACTTTTTCTTGATAATAGTTGGTAGTTTGAAACCTGAAATAATTATTTGCTCTATATAATTTTTCCACAAGCATTTTAGTTGGTTCCTTCTAGAAATTTTATTCTAGAATATCACCAAAAATTATTTTAATATTGTAGTTTTTCTTTAAGAATGTAACTGTTACTACTCTGTTGGTTGGAACAATTAACAAATTTAACTGAATAGCGTTAGTAAATATTTTAATGATATTTGATATATAATATTCTTTCAAACTTTGAATTTCTCAATAATGAGACCTTTATCCTACTTTTCTAAACTGTTTAATATATACTATGAAGGCAAAAGAATAATCATGATGCATGTTATAAGGACTAAAAAAGTAAATAAAATAAATATCTATGCCCTCACCTGATTTTATTCCGTGCATGTCCCTGGATATATGTGTATCAATGCACATGTGCTTTCTCAATACATCATTTAATTTTGGTTGTTTGGGACTCATACAATGAAATATATGTTTTTCTCAAAATTGTGCGTTGGAGACTCATCCATATTTATGTGTGCAGTCATAGTTAACTTTCCCTGCAGTAGAGAATGTTAGTGTAAAAAGATAGCACAAATCATGTATTCACTTAACAAGAGTATATAATTCTGGTACATATGCACATCTCTTAGTACTACAAGTATGAATTTCTCTTGGGTGTATAATATATATAGTTGGTTAGGAGATATTCTGCTAATGAGCAGATTATAGTCATTGTCATCTTTATAAAATAAATGCCATTCTTTCCCAAAAGCACTAGTCCAATTTTAATTGTCACTATTCCAATGATGATAAGTGCACGATCTCCATTGGTCCACATTCCTATCAGCATTTGACATTGCCGTACTATGATGATACAAGACTCAGGTTTGAATGCTAGGATTTTGTTATATAAGAGGATAAGCCTCCTAAGTGCAGTCCAGACTCAAAGGAGTAGAAAATCCAAGATGTGATCAACATATTCTGCATATACAACGTACACCTTCATACGCTATGAATGTTTAAATTTTTTAAGACATTACAGTAAAAGACACATTGCATTAATCTTCCTCAAAATACTCCTCCTTACTTCAAACGTGCTTATTTCCTCATTCTGCCACTTTCCTAAGCAATTCTGGAAGTCTTCTTTTGTTAGTGACTTTAGAAGATTTAACTGAAAATACCATAATACTGCTGGCATGTGCCATGCAGTGGGAAAGCAGGCTCATAAGACATTACAGTGTGTCTTTGTCTACTTTATTTGTCTTATCTGGCATTGTCCAACCTCTGGCTTTCCCTCAAAGTCAATATTAAAGATTCAGGCCCTGAAGCAGCCATGGCAGTACCACCACAGATACTCAGGAAAGAAGACTTCCTGCACTGCTTCAGAACAAAGCAAGAGTAATGGGATAACTGTGTGCAAAGCAAAGCAAGGCAGAATACATTGATGGGAATTGATGGCAATGTGTCTTTTACTATAATTTTTTTACACTTAAACATTCACTGTATTTTTTACCATACCTGGTAGAATTCACTTTCATCGTGAGGTGCATCATGCATTCTAATGATGATTACACCCAAAAAATAGCGTGATTACCAGCTTCCAATTTTTTAAAGTTGATACATGGAAATAGAAAAACTTCTGGTAAATATATCAGAAAACCTTCAAGAATTATTTTTGTTTTTACTAGTTTATCAATTTCCCTCAAGTTTATAGGAAAACAATAGTGTCATCTGCAAGGACCTCCAATGCAAAGGTATTACTGTCTTGGCATAGATTTGATTATTTATAAAAGCAATCCAAATCATGCGTGTATTTCTGTCCTAAGCTAACTCTAGAATTTATCACTTTAGAAATTCCCCACTAGTGTGAGCAAGGCTGGACCAAGCTTATTCTTAGTCAAAACTATTTTTTTAAATGAGTATATGAACAATGTTTGGAGAAACATACTGCCTTCTTTAAAGAATATCTGTACTCCAATATGAGTGCTCTAAAAAGAATAAATGTAAAAAGCCTAGTGTTACTCTGTAAAGGAACTGTGTTTGAAACTAACAGGTAATTTCTGTTTTAATAATGCCTGATTTCAATGTGGGATCATATCCAAATGCAAAAACAAAATACCTGCTTTGTTTAAACCTTGATTTAAAACATGAAACAAAGGAGACAGCACCTGAGTTTCTCAACTCTCTCACACCTATCAGCTTTCTGATTTGCAAATAAGGCTTAACTTATAAGCGTCTACATTGCCATCTTTGTGGCATAAAAAGATTTATGGTAAGCCAATTTTTAAAATTATAGTAGCTCAACATACACAGGCATACTTCAGTACTCATCATTAATTTCTGGAAGTTGTGATGGGTGCTGAAACCTATAAATCCCAAATGATTTTTTTCCCCATAGGAAAAAGTGTAATAAGAAATTGTGAAAGTGCACCAGAACTTTCACATCTCACTGGACTAATATCAACCTTTTCACTGAGCTAGTATAAACCTTAGAGGCTTGATAGTATCATGCTTGACCCTTTCTGACTCATGATTCACACTTAAAATGCACAAAACTAGAACCCAGTAACAGCGATTACGCGGGTTCTGTACTCCTTGTGAAATACCAAGAGTCTGATGAAAATGCCAGTCCTGAAATATGTTTTTCTCCCTCAAAATGCAGTGATACTGGTTTTGACCAATTCTGAAGCCACTGAGTATTGAGATATGACTATATAAGACATAAGACCTTGTTTTGTGACATAACATTTCTCATTTAAAAAGAGGATATTTCCCAGAAGTACTTACTTACTTGGTTGTTGCCATACTTCCTCAGAGTCCGCAACTCCAGTGTGTGATCTTGTCAGTGTATTTTTATTGCTGGAACAGAATAGGAGGTTTTGGAGGCTGTGATTACATTTGGAACAACCAACACAGTGGAGAGATTTTCCACATTCCTTCTATTGTCCTCCTGTGACTTGCTTTTACTAGTTCCTCTTTACATGCTATATTCTGTAGTTTCACTGTGAGAGTATTAGATGAAGATTTGTTGTTGTTTTGCTGTTATTGTCTTTCTGAGATATCCTTGGCATTTTTTAAATGAAAGTCCTTATGTCTTTCAGCTATTGAAAATTTTTAGTCATTATTTGTTCCAATATTGCCTGTCCCCAGTTCTTTCTGTTCTTCTTTTGTGATTCCTGTTAAACTTCTATTGAACCATTTCATTAGAACCTCTGTGACTATTTTTAACCTCTCTTGGTATCTCCCATCTGCTTATCTCCTAATTTCCATCTGTTTCTCACTCTATAATGCATTCTGGATGATTCCTCAGATCTTCTTCCAGTTTGATTTGGGTTTTTTGCTCAAGTTTCTTTTCACTTTATCTTATTTGTTCTCTCTTTACAGTTTCAGTTTCTTGTTTCTCTCTTTAATCATCATAAATGTGCTTGCCCTATTGTTTGCCTATATGGATAATGACTTAAATACTAATTTTCCCTGGGGTTTTTGTTTGTTTTGTGTTTGTAGAATCTTGCTAAAACTCATCTCTTGGGTTTGGATTATAATTTTTAATTGTTAGTTTAATTGGGCTTTTTGCAGTTATTGCAATTCTGTTCTTTTTGTACATGAATTGTATTTTTCTGTGGCCACTGAAGTTGTGTTGCTTAAGTGACTCTCCATTGACAATCAAATGTGAAGTTAATGTGTGTCATTTTTTTTTTGTAGAAGTTTAAAAAGCCAGAATTTAGTCACTGTGCCCCCTTGTTTTCTCCCTTAACAATTAGGTGTGTCAAGTTGGAGTCTGAGTCAGTTTGGGTTCCTAAGTCCCTGTTGGCCTTGGCTGCACAAGCAATTTGAGCCAGATCCAGCTGGCCAGCCCCAATGGAATTTGCCTGCACTGTGATTTGCTCTTTTGGGAAGCCCTGTATTTCCCAGATTATGAAAGAATCCTGAAATGTATTTATTTTAATTTCAGGTCCGTATTAAAAAGTTTACTGGTTATTTGTATCTGTATGGCTCTATGCTGGAAAGAAAAACTCTTACTACTAGCCAAGTTAACCATGTTCCTGGAAGGCAGAAAGTTATCTATCGTTTATTCAGTTTAAAATGTTAAATGATGTATTGTTAATAAAAAGCAAAACATGCATATTTATATCCTTTCTACCTATCTATATTATAATGAAGAAAAGAAAGAATGGGCAGCACATCCAAAAGAGACAAACAGCGCAACTTCAATAATTAGGACTAACTGAGGGAGGTCATATTCCAGAACAAGTTTTCTTATTGTATGAGGACGAGTGCCAGTGTCCTGTGAATCTAAAGAGAGGCAGACAGATGCAGAATTACACAAAATGCATGTATCAGTAGACTTATTAACAGAAGTGTGCTCCTGGAAGACATTAAGATTAATTATATCTTTACAATTTTGATCAGAAGAAAAGATGTGTGTATGTAGGTCTGGATAAAAGTGACGTCATCCTCACTGGACTGTAACTGGTTCATTTTCAGCTACTATCAAAGAGTAAGATATAGTCCCAGCTCCTGACTGGTCTGGTTTTAAAGGTCTGTATACCACTCTAATTGGTTTTGTTTATGTACACTTTGCTGGGAAATTATGAATGAAAAATTGACTAGTTTTACCTTGAGACAATCAAGGCAGTTACGCCAGTTACGTCTACATAGCTGCAGTCACATCAAGCTGAATCCATACAAATGGGTTTTAACTGGGTGAAAATTTGAAATTATTGTCCACTTTCAGACAAAAAAGATGTTTACTACTTTGTAAACATGTTTTTTTCAAGTTATTTCAAATTAAATTTCTGTTATTTGTTGAAACCATTAATGTCATATCCATGTAAATTAAAAGAATAAAATTCTAAAAATCAGTTTATAGAGACAAAGATAAACTTTTTCAAACTTTAATTTTCAAAATTTCCGAAGACAACTTGGATGGTTTGTATTGGAATGCTCATATTCTTTAATAGATTTTCATTCCTCTTCTTTTGATCTGTTTCATCTTTTACTCCAGAACTAGCACATAGCAGAAATTTAACACATCGTATTAAACTAAATTGTATTATTTAGGGATGATCTTATGCTACAAAAAATGATAAGTTCTAAAAGGATAAATGAACAGCTCAGTGGATTTTGACTTTGAATTATGGATTAGTTAATGAGTGAAGACTGGAGTATTCTCTGAGATGTGCTTTTTTCAAACCAATGTTTGTTGTACTACAGGCAGAGATATATCTTCAGAATTGAAATTCTCTTTACAAGGGTTTTTTTTTTTCAAGAGTTTTTAAATGCTATGTTTTCATTTAATAATGATCTGCAAAATAATGTAACACATTCTGAATTATCTGGAAGATTAGGAACATTGCTTCCTAACAAATTTTTGCCCATGATTTGCAAGTCATATAATCACATTAGGCTAACCAGGACCTCATTAAATGTTGTGAGCCAACAGGACAAAAAGCAGCTGGAATAAATCATGTATTCACACCAAGAAAGACTAGCCAGGTCCACAGTATACTAGTGATCATAGAACATACTTTACCACATATCTTATTCCACAAAACTGATATACAGTTCAATATCATCGCTGCATTGTGAGAGGCCCATTTAATTTTGGCAATAAACATTTTCTTTCACATTTAATTAGTTTTCAATTTACATTTTATAAAGTTTGTGGTAACACTTCAATTTTATTTAGTTTTATTTCTTTAGTTTTCTAGTGATAGAGCTACACTCAGAAGGATATTGATAATTTAAGAAATTTACATCACTATTTGATGGTCATAAGAATTACATTTGTCAAATGGAATATATGCAATTCTCAAGTTTGACAGACATTGTACTATTTTTAATATCCATTCAAAATAGTCTACTGTATATGTATTGGAATATTTACATTCATACTCCAATTTTAGTTCTCATATAAATAATATCAATATACACAGGAACAAATGTTGATTCTTTCTATATCCTAAGGATTTCTCATATTACTGTAGCTAAAACAGAGTTCAAAAATATTCCTTCCTTATGAGGTCAGTGAATTCTAATCACCCAGTTGTCTTTATGAATGCTTTCACTTACACAAGTAGTTAATTATTGTTAGAGAACTAAAAACAACTTCCAGGCTAGTCTATTATGCAGAGTTTAAACAAAAATCTATCTTCAAAAAAACTGCTTTTGAAAGATGTAAAAATCAAGTACATTTCTCTTTTAACTGAAGAGTATGTCTTTTCAAACAAAGAAATGATTACTGCCGTTTGGTCATTTCAACACCAAGACAGAGCCGGCAATCAGAGATACAGCTAATCAGGAAGATAGCCCCAAGCACTTAAGGCACCAGAGGAAGGATCACGTTTTTTTTTTTTTTAGGGTAAATAATATTCCCTGTGACCACAGATTCAGACATCCAAGGACCCATGCATCAAGTTGATGGCACCATTTACATGAAGTCCCCACTGCGATCAGCTCTCTGACTTACACATGAAAGAAAAATGCTTCCAAGGCCCAGTTAAAATTCTGATTAATAGGTTGGTCAGGTACAGAGCCAACATTAGCAATGGGCTGCAGTTGGTGCTTTGTCCAGAACCATGGATCATCTAGGATGAATAGAGCTCTCAGTGATGGAGTTAACAGCATCACTCAGGCAGCAACTTGAAATGCAGCCTCAGGGATTGTTTGGCCCTGCAGTTGGCACCACAGCCAGAAAACACTCCAGCTGGGCAGCAGAGCCCAGCCAGCCCTCCTCACCTGATCTGCCAAGTTTGGCAGGCGCTGCCCCTTCCACATCCAGATTCGGCATGCGTGCGTAGTGACGAGAGAAGATGTGATTGTGCTTCTTAATGGTGAGGAAGTTGGACGAGGTTGGGTTTTTCCTTTGTTTTTAAACACACTGTTATTTAAGATAGGCCAGTTAATAAGCAAAAAAGAGGACAAGCTTTGAATGAGGAAAACAAGGAAGGATTGTAGCCCTCAGGAACTTAAATCTGCATCGATGATGTTGTAACTGAGTTTTTGCAATATTTATTCCTGTGGAAAGGGGATGAGGCTTTAGCAATATCAAGAAACCATAAAAATGCAAGAAAGCAGGGACACTCTAGCCACCCAGTCTTAGAGATACAGCTGCTGCCTGACATTGCAGCACAAAGAACCTGGTTGAAAGGCAAAATGGTTTCAGGTTTTCCCGCTGTGGTCATTAGACATGTGAGCCGCTCTCAGAGGGTGTGTTGGGCCTGGGAAGCTAGACACCTGTTGTCGGAAGAAACACAATACACTTATTGATTTAAGAGGGCTTCACAGAGTAACTAAAGAGGACGCACAAAAATCCAAAATAATAAATGAACCTACTACCCAATGACGTTGCAAAGGAACCTCAAAAGGAAAGCCATAGATCCAGATTACTTTGTCTTAGGCACTACAAAGCAGAAAGAATTGCTTATGGGAAGTTGGAGGAAGGGCAGGGAGAGAAAAGTGAGGAGGGAAGCGCTGCTTAATAAAAAATGGTGTTGTACTTGAGACCATCTGAAAGAGCCCCTTCTGATTTATCTTTTTTCCAAGCTGCAGCAGCAGCGATTGAAGTGACTATAATAGCCCAGGAGAAATGTTGGTGCTATTACTTGGGTGATTGATGGAAGCACTGCCAAAACAGCTAGGGAATTTGTCAATGTGTTTTTTGAAGTTTGTAAATGATGACACTGGCAAAGTGTAAACAAACTCAGCTCCAGCAGACATGCTGCACAGTCCCCAAAACTGACACTCATTTGTTGGATTGTTCCAATTAGGAATCATCAGTTGGAGTAACAAGCTCCGGTTTCTTAGGTCAGGGCCAATGGAGTCTGTAAAATATGCAAGATTTAAAGAAAAAGACCAAAGTAACTTTAGTGGAGTTACCCAAAGTACAAAAGTGCCAGTTTGATGCAAGGCATCTAGCTAAAGAAAAGCAAAGGATCTAGGTATTTTTGTAACCTAAAGACTCGAAAGTTCCACAACTCCATGACCATTGTGTGAACTGCATTAATTTTTTAATGTCAATGTTACAATGGCTAGAGTTCCATTTGCTTGACTTTAGGAAGTTTAATTTTTATCAGGTTCTCTTTCCAAGATATTTCTAGGAGAAAGTTCTACATCACCAGATCCATTCTGAATCATCATTGGATGACTTAACCAGTTGTTCACTAAAATGAAACTCTCTTCAAAGTTTGTTCTTTCCATACATAATTGTTGGATGAGGCATATTTAACTCAGTGTACCTCATATCCAAGATCCAGAAGTAAAGATGCATAAGGTCTGCACTCATCAGAATTATATTCACTTAATAGAGACAGATATTAATCAAATGAAAATAAAATTAGTTTTCTAATTATACTTGTTATGATTGCTATGAATAATAAAGATATGTTAGTATGATAAGGATATGTCAATATGATAAGGACATAAAATAGGTCTTGACCTAGTTAAGTAAGAAATTCCTAAGGAAGGGATATTGAGTGATGTCCTAAAACATATAAGAATCACCTTTGGGTAAGTGTATTACTCAGCTTTTCCATCACTGGGACAAAATACCCAGTACCTGAAACTAAAAGGGGGAAAGGTTTGTTTGGCTTATAGTTTTCAGAGGATTTAGTCCATGATCAGCTGTCTTTAAGGCAGAAACAGCTTGGCTGAGAGTATGGCAGGGGAAAGCTGTTCAACCCATGGCAACCGGGAGGCAGAATACAAAGAGAGTACCAGGACAGGAATACACACTTCCAGGTCATCACCCAGTGACCCACCTCCAACCAGATCCTACCTCCTAACAGCACATTTAGCTACTGAACTCATCAATGATTAAATCTTTAGATCTAAATCGTAACTTTCTAGCCCTGGCCACCAAAATATTCATGTTCATTTCCATTACATAAAATGCATTTAGTGCTAAAAGTATTAACAGATTCAGCATTTCTTTGGACTTTTCCAAGTCCAAAGTTTCCCTTGAGACTCAAGGCAAGCTCTTGGCTGTGAGTGCCTGTAAAAAAATCATAAACAAATTCAAATAATTCCAACATACAATGACACCAGTAAGCATTCCCACACCAGAAGGAAGAAATTGGGGGATAGAAAGGAACCAGTCCACACCAAGACCAAAATTCAGTAGGGCAAGCATTAAATCCTACAGTTCCATATTCAGCACCCAGAGCAAGTTGGGAAAAGATGTAAGCACCAAAGGGGTTGGGCAGACTAGCAGCCCTTCTATCACTGCAGCCTTCCTGACTTCTCTCTTGTGGTGAGCTTTCCTCAGGAGTCAATCTATGTTTCTAGCATCTCCAAATTCTTGGGTTTCCCACTGTAGCTTTGGCTTCACTCTAACAGTTTTATGCACTGCTCTCTCAGAAGCACAATATCTAACTCCTAACGCTTTCCTTTTAATCTTAGTGGAGGCCTCCCTGACCCCACAATTCTTGCATTGTGTATGCCTGAAAAAACAGTACCACGTGGATGATGTCAAGTTCTACCACCAGCACAAACACTTCACTGGTACCAAATTTTCTGTGTTTGTCAGCTTTTCATTCACTGGGACAAAAAATTGATATCCACAATCTAAATGAGGAGAGGTTTATTTTGACTCACAATTTTCAGAGAATCCAGTCCATCATTAGCTGGCTCCAAGGCAGAAACAGCATGGTGGAGAGTATGGCAGAGGGAAGTTATTCAGCCCATGGTAGCTAGTAACTAAAGTGTAAAGGGAGGAGCCAGGGACAAGAATTTACCCCTCCAGGTCACACCCTCAATTACTTACCTTTAACCAAATTCCCCCTCCTAACAGCACATTTAGGTACTGAACTGAATATACTACCTCCATGATCTAGTCACTCTCTAAACACATGAGATTTTAGGACACATTTTTAGATTCAAATCATAATACCAGAAATGGAAAAAGACAGATCCAGAAAAATAGACTAGCAAGCAAGAAGGCCTAGAAGGCATGCAAGATTGGAGTGTCATCAAGAAAAACATTAAATTCAGAAAAAGAATAAGGAAAGTTCACATAAAGACTTGTTAGACCATGATAAGAATTCGGGCCTATGCTTTCAGACAAAGCCATTAAGAGATTTCAGGCATGAAAATGATAGCCTCAGTTTACATTTGAAGAAGTCCACTGTGACTGGAATGCAGAGATTGCATCAAGGAAGCTAAGCAGGCACAGATGTCAGTAATAAGAAATTCTTGCAGTGGCTTAGGTGAAAAATTATGGTGTATTAGATAACAAATATAACAATAGAAGTAAAAAGAAATGAGCAGATTAGAAAGATATTTGAGAAGTAAAAATCACAGACTTTGATAATTAAGTAGACATAGACAGTGAGGCACATTATGCCTTCTGATGATCAGTTATTGTCTGTGGTCATCCTTTCATACAGGTAACTTTTTCAGTAAAAAAGAAAGAAGGTCTATGGCATTATGCTGCCCTTTAATAAAAAATAACACAAAGTAGGAAAATGCGATCTTTTGATGTGCCTAGACCAATCATGGTGAACCTTTTAGAACATTCAATGATACAAATAGCACAGACACCATAGATTTATCACCACTGGCCTAGAAAATAGTAGGCTGAAATACACCTCACAATTTTTTTTTCCTTTTTCAAAAACTAAGCATCCTGGAGCAAGAAAAACAAAACGAGACCTACAGAATCTCCTGGAGAATGAAGGCACCTGCAATCGTGATTTTAAAAAGGAACCAAAGAATTAAGTTACATCCATAGGGGATGCAAGGAATACCCCCAAGAACACAAAGTTTAACAAAAAAAAAGCCAGTTCCCTTGAAAGAAAATTATATATATACATTTGTGTAATAAATTGTGGAGCCAGAGCTGTGAATGCAAGAAAAATAATAGAACCCTCAGTGAGGTCAAATCTCAAAACAATATTCCCACTATCCTACTCAGCAAGTGGTAAATTCATCCTTTATTTTGTTCCTGTTA